>VZSE01007886.1:3640670-3664036 GCA_013398275.1 Promerops cafer
CGAGGGGGGGGGTGGGGGCGCGCGCAGGAAGCGGCGGCGGGAGGGAGCGCGGGAGCGCGGCGGCCTCATCCCCGTGGATGAGGCGCGGATGCGCCACGGCCCGTTCGCCCGGGCCAAGAGCCGCCTTCCTCCCTCCCTCCCCCCCCCCCCCGCCCCCNCCTGCCATGTTATTCGAAGGAATAGCGCACCCGCTCGCCGCGCGGCCGGGTAGGGAGGGAGGGTGTTCCCTCCTCCACCTCGCCGTTCACGCAGCGGGCTTGGCTTATTTATTTATTAACTTACTACTCCAGTGCCGGGCGATGCTGCCATTTGCTTTCGTGCGAGCGGCGGCGCATCAGCCTCTGGTTTGTTGTTTTTTTTTTCCCTCCCCATTTCTCTTCTATTTCCTCTCCTGAAAGGAAAAAAAAAAAAAAAATCGTGGCGAGTCAGAAACTTTCATGGGCAGGTTCAAAGCAGGGAAGTTAACATGCCATGGATTAGAACGTTTCTGCGGTACTCGTTGGCGTGGAAATCAAATATACGTGACTTGGGCTTCGGGGGCTCCTCGGTCCCCCCCCTCGGGCGGTTCTGGGCCCGCCTGTGCCGGTCCCCCCGGTTCCCTGTGTGAGCACAGTGAGCTGCTGGGGGCTGCCCGAACGCCAGCCGCCAACCCAAGCAGGGTCAGCCCTTATCTGCAGTACACTAGCTTAAGTTACAGGCATGCCCCTGTGCGTCTCCGGCTTCCGAAAGCCTCCAGAGTCTCAGAAATACTTAACACTTCGCATTTCTGTCGGAGCTATCATTGCTAAAGCAGTGGGACATGTTCTGGACGCCGAGGGATTTGCATGAGCTCTCACAAAAAGCCGGGGTTTGATGCAATGCAAAACTGATTTTTTTTAATAGCCTCTTTCATTGCTCTATTCCTTCGAAATGCTCACAAGTTGTGAAGTGTTTGCGTTATCTCTGCAAATGCTTCAGGAAGCCACGATGAACTCCTTATTATATTGTGAAACTAAATCCATAAAGCAGTCATGATGAGTAACTCGGGGACGAGTCGTAATTGGGCAGAAACGCACAGTTTTATCATCTGGAGGATTCTAGAGGGCTCAGCATGAGTGAGAACTTACAGCAAGGTTTCCTCTCAACTGTAAAAAAGAGATCTATAAGCCATTGTTTATTTAATTACTGTTAATTTCCATCTCTTTTCCATCAATTGGTTGCCAAGTTCTGTGTGATTTAATTGTGAACTTTGCAACATTTAGTGCCCTTCTTAAAGCTGTAGCTCCTGGACTCATACAATTATGCAAGAAACTCAGGCTTATTTTTTTTTAATGAAGTTTCTAGCCTGTGGGTTTGTGGATGTAACCTTAAAGGCACAAACCTTAAATGCACAAAAAGGAAAAGGTATGAAGCAAATAGTCATCTAAAAATGCGTTTATTTTCTTAATGTCACATTATTTGGGTTTTTCTTTTTGACGCAATCTCTCCTACCCTTTTTCTTTTTCTTTTTAGTTTTTTGCAAGCCAGGTATGATACCAAACAGTAGGGTTGACATAATAGTAAGAAAAGAAAAACACAGAAATTATATCTGGGTGCCCATCAAATAGTTACTGATAGATGCAGAGTTCATGGGATATCAGGTAAGGTCACGTGCACAAGACTACCAAAAATCTAGCAGCCATCACTGTAGAACTTTCAATGTGTCCAACGGTGACAAGAAGTGTTATGGTTAGTATGACTAAGATATAAGATATTACACCATTTCTAATAAATATATATTTGCTTTTTATACTTCTTTCTACTTTATTTCTACAGCCTTTGAGTAGATCAGGTGAGCTTGGGCTAAGCTCTTTTACTGTCAGATCAGCTTGCAGTTTGCTGTGATTTCTCCTGTGGCTGGGATGCCACCCAGCCGCCTCCCTCCTTAGCCCTCCAATCTCAAATCCGTAACCAATTTTTAAACCCCCCTGAAAAATATCAGCTCCAATACTCAGATTTTCCCTCCTCCATGTAAACTTTTACTACCAGCACTTCAAGAAGCCAAGTGTTACAGCCAAGACAGCCTGGATTTTGATTTTACCTTCAGTTAGTTTGAATCAAGAAGAGGAGTCAGCTTACTCTGAAAACAATTCAGACCAGAGTTGCTTTTGTCCTTCAGATTTTTTTTTATAGAGGCACCAGAAAAATAAATAACTGAGTAAAGCTTGTTTGTTTTACTGTTTTTTATCTTTCTGGTTAAGAAGCAAGTTGAAAGATTCTAGAATGAGTGATTTAAGTGTTATTAGAGATTCGGCATGTTTATTTTGCTGAGGAGTCAATACACATAGCCCAAAGTCTGTTTTTTAAAGATGAACTTTGGACAAAGTTCAAAGGAAAAATAATCATCAGCTGTTACTGTAGATGCACGCAGAAATTTTTCATGGTTTGTCTTAGAGCTCAGACCATGATGAGTATCTCACACACTGCCCACAGTGATCTCTGGGTTACGGCAAGGTAGAGTGGCTCAGACTATTTTCATAGAGTCATAGAATTGTTCGGGTTGAAAGGGATCTTCAAGGTTGTCTGGTTCCACCCGCCCTCCCATGGGCAGGGACACCTTCCACTAGACCAGATTGCTCAGAGCCCCATCCAACCTGGCCTTGAACATTTCCAGGGATGGGACATCCACAGCCTCTCTGAGCATCCTGTTTCAGTGCCTCGCCATCCTCACAGTGAAGAATCTCTAACATCTAATCAAAATCTACCCTCTTTTAGAATAAATCCATTATCCCTTGTTCTATCAGTACATGCCCTTATCAGAAGTGCTTCTCCAGCTTTCTTGTAGACTCCCTGTAGGTACTGGAAGGCTGCTATAAGGTGTCCTCCAGGCTGAACAGCCCCAACCCTCTCAGCCTGTCTTCACATGAGAAATGCTCCAGCCTTCTGATCATCTTTGTTGCACTCCTCCAGTCTCTCTCCAGCAGATCCACATCAGTCTTATACTGGGGACCACAGAGCTGGACAAATCACTCCACCTCATAAGGTGCCATAAGAGCAGAGGGGCTGAATCCCCTCCCTCAGCTTGCTGGCCATGCTGCTTTCGGTGCAGCCCAGGATGCTGCTGGCTTTCTGGGCTGCAAGCTCGCATTGCTGGGTCATGTTGGACTTATCAACCAGCCTGAACTCAGCAGTTTAAGCCACAGACCTTGATCATTACAGACATGCCAAAAGGCTTTCCTTTAAAAACTGCACGTGTGCACTACTCCTTTGTTCAGACCTGCAGTGCTGAAGAGAAGTGGTTCCTGCCTCCGTGCTACTTAGCTTCACTTCCACATCAGCCAAAAGGGCCCCCATTTGTGTATATGAAGAATTCACCTTCTAGTAGCATGATAAGTGGTTTCATGTACGAAATGGAAAGCAATGGTATCATCAGATGCACAGCTAAATGTTTGAATAAACTGACTGGTTTTGTACGCTGGCTCTATACAGACATATCTACCATGATTTCCTTTCAGTCCAAGGAAATCTTGCTAGAAGCTTAGGGGAAAAATTTCTCCTTTGCTTGTTGAGTCTTTGTGCACATAGTTGACCCACACACCTCTGCCTCTGAATGTGATGTTTGTGCTGCTTATCAAAAGTCATAGTTCAATTTGTCTGGGTTTTCCACTTCCTGCTTGATCACATCACTCATCCAGTCCCCTTTGCCTAGTTTTTATCCTAAGAGCACTTAGAAGTACAAGCCAAATACAAAGCCTTATCAAACTTGGTGCAAAACGCACAAAACTCAACAGGATTTGATGAGAACTTGTAAGCAGCTGCTAGATTTTATTTCTCATTGAATATTATTTTACCAGTTTGGGAGAATTTCAGAGAAAGAAGCACAGTCCATGTGAAGTATTAATGCAGGGGCATCTCAAGAATAATAGTCATTGCTAACAGTTACTGTACCAAGTGTTCAAAATAAAAAGTTACATCATAACGTGCTAGCTTTGCTATAGCCAGCCCATCTTGCAGTGCTGTTTGTTGAGAATACTTAGAGTAAAATCTGAGAAGATATTAGTTAACATGCATAAACAGTCTTCTACCAACTTGTGTTAAAAGGAATTAGCAGCAAGTGCATTGACAGGTCACAGATTAGGTTGACAGTGGAGTAGTCACATAGCACTTTCTGTTTGCCTGGTTTTCAGCGACAAATCTACCTTAAAAACTAAACCAAGAGTTAGTTACTTGCCTATTGCTATTTTTCACTGTGCTTTTGGCAGGAATGCTAGATGGTTGCAACTAAGAGGGGAGATAGCCTGTGCAGCTTAAAAATGAAAGCCATAAGACCATTTCAGGCAAGACATACCCCAGCCTAAGAAAACAGTTGGGAATCTGTCTTTCTCATCAGTGTTTGAACACAGGGTTATCTCGCCAGCAGGATCCAGGCAAAGAGTGCCTTCTACAAGTAAATATCTTCCCTTTCCCAGGTCAGGGAAGGATAGGGCATCGCTCACTTCCAGATGATAAGGAAAATTAACCAGACTGTTTAGACCACCAGTTGGGGCCAGAGCCTGAAAACATGATGTGCATGAGGCACTCACCATTAAGGACATCAGCCTAAGTGGAAACTGCATTGCTTAACACAAAAACCTCTGATTTTGACTGTGGATTATTGCCTTACACAGGAGTTATTGCTTACAGCAGCCAATGAAGCAGACCCCTGCTTACCCTGTCTCATCCCAAAATGACTTTCTGACTTGTCAGCTGTCAGCTGGTCCAGCCAGGAGTGGTGCAGCTGCAAATCTCACTCTCCTGATTGCTCTGCCTGAGAGGCAGCTAGGGTGAGCTAAAAACAGTCATAGGAGTGCATTGCCCAGGATCTATATTCAGGTAAAAGTAATTCAACATTCTGGCTGCCCTGTTGCTTTTGTAAAATTCATGTTCTCTGGGCTGCCCTCAGCAGCTGATCCAGGGAAGGCCTGTCAGCACAGCACAGCATTCTGTCTGCAGTGGGATTTCACTGGAGATGCAAGCTCTTCTGAGAGTGGCCTTGAAAGGAGACTCTGTCCTGCTGTCTCTTTCCCTGGTCACTTACTGCTTTGCTTACCAGAGATATCAGTTATTTCATACAGAAAGTAGAGGACCATAGCTCAGGGGGGTACCCTGGCCTGTTGCACCAGAGAGCATGGGGGACCCGTGAGGACTCACCACTGTCTCATAACTGCCAGCAGCTCCCAGGGCTCTTCTTCCTTGGCTTCCCTCTTAGGCTTTCAGTCTTGTTAAGGTTTCGATATGTAAAGTCAGGAAGGTTGTCAGCTCCTCATCTAATCTGACCTCCAGCAAAACACTATTTCAACCAGTTCTTCTGTATCAGATCTGCAATTAGGGGAGGCCAGAGAGAATTTTACCTTTCACAAGCCATTGCTTTCTTCTTCTGAATGTGCATCTTTTTTCAGAGAGGCTGGTGATGTTGCTGCTTCCATACTGAAGGGAGATCTGAGGAGTGAGACTGTCTCTGGGAGTCAAGAGGAATGGGTTTCCTTGCCTTTTTTTTTTTCCTTTCTCCTTAAGTAGAAGTGAGCAGTCATAAAGGGGACATTGCTCATGGCTCTCAGGTGGCTGGCCAGGCTGACTAAGCATGGTTTCGGATCCTGTACACTGTTTAGAATCACAATGAGCTAGAGACTGTGTGCCAAGATGCAAATGGTCCAGGGAAAGGATCCTCATTTTTAAGCCAGGAGTATGAAGTATCCTAGGAGCAATTGCATTAACATTATCAGATAAAAGAAACTGGTTTTGACTCATTGTCCTTTTTGTTAAACAATATAACGCCCCCTAATTCAAGCCAATTTGTTGTAATGTTGATCACCCTACTAAATTTTTCAGCTGGTGATTGTTGGACCATTAGTGATTAGGAATATCTAGTCTCCATCAAAATGCCCTTTTCCAGATGCTTTCACAAGAATTCTTCCACTTCTGTTTTAGAGGAACTTGGGAAAAAATGTAGAATTGGAAAACTGTGGATGGAAATGAAACCGCTGAGTAAGTTTTCAAAGACTGCTGAAAGCAATGACTACTTTTGTAATGAAGCATCTCGGTGTGTCACTAACCTGATAAGCAAATAGAAATGCAGTGTGGTTAACCAAGGGCATGAGCCACAGACCAAGACAGCAGCTACCAGGACGTACTGCAGGCATATAGACATCTCAACAGCCTCCCACATGCATAGAAATCAGACATTGCGACAAACAGCAACCAAAAAAAAAAATTAAAAGTCAAGTTCTGTAAACAATAAAACAACAGTAGAAGGGACATCATGTCTTTTTAGTCCTTTTAGGTGTCAATGATAATTTTGACACCTTGAGGAGAGACATCATAAAGCAAAGTCTGCTCCAAAGTCCAAGGAACATAGAATGTAAAAGGTCACTAAGGGGAAAGGCAGGGAATCTAAGGAAGGACCTTAGAGGAAAACTACAGGATTATGATAATTCCAGGATGTTAAGTACTTCAAATGTAAATACTGATCGTGGTTTTCAAAAATACTTCTGTAAATTTGTCCCCTAAACCCCTCACTGTCACTAGATACATAAACAGCCTGGAGTTTGAGTGGATGGAACATCTGAAAAGCAATTCAGTTCTCTTAAGTATTTAATTAAACATATATTTGAGCCACCAGTTTGGGACTACCAGCTGAGCAGTATCTTGTCCTGTAGAGTAATGTAGCAAGAGCATCAGTGTTTGAAAGCAATAAAAAAATAGTAAGCTTTGAGACGTATTAAACTACTGGAATCTTGTGTATTTATTACAGGTTGCCTTGACTTTACCATGCTGAAAAGTAGCCCAGCATAGGCACAGGGACAAGGGAGGGAAGATGAGCTGTGAAACAAGTGTTATGAAGGCATGGGGAAGGGGGATCTAGGAGCAGAGCTGTGCTGGGCTTTGCATGAAAGAATAAGAGTTAACAGTGACTCAGTGGACAGAAAGGTCAGTGCTAGTACAGGTATTGAGAGTGAGTTTTCATGGCCTAACAATAAATAGTGTTAGTCACCTCTAGATTATCTGGGATTAAGTGTATCATGGATAAAGATACCCCTGAGATGACTGATGCTGAATTAGCATGGGCTCACTCACAAGCACTGTGCCACACAGCATTGCACCTTCTGAGGAGCTGTGGCACCCCTGCCATCACAGCCTCTGGAGTCACCAGTCCTTCCCGATGGCATGACACCTCCTTCTCCAAGCTTCCTTGGCTTCCTGGGTTTCTGCTTTGACTATATTATCTCATCTTGCTGTTTTGTGGGATAATCTGGAGTTCAATGTGGCTGAGTTTTGAACGCAGTGAGAAGGGGCAAAGTAAAGATCAAAAAAAGTCAATAAACTTGATGGACAGGGGAGGCATCTGCACAGCGAGACAATGCCCTTTTTATTTAGTCATGTCTTACAATACAGCTATCACATCATAAATTCAAAGACACATGTTTGTAGAGAGAGGTCCTCACAGATATTTTATTTATAATTGATTTTAATATCTTCCACTCAAGTCTTCTGTTGTTTGAGTGATAGGCAAGTTGCAAAATATATCACTCAAGACTTAGGGAATTGGGCAATTAAACATGTTTGTGTGTTCTTTGTCTTCAAAATTGATTAATAACGGTAAGATACACCAACATCGTGCTTTTCAGCTAAAAGACAGATAATGTCAATAAGTTCACAAATCTCATTGGCATTGCTTCTGTATATGAAGAGCACACATAAGCATAAATGTATTTTTTTCTCACTAGGAGGAGCAGAATGAAAAGTCTGTTTCTTCAAAACTCTTATTAGGCTATCAAGTAGAAATTACAGACTCATAGAATATCCTGAGGTAGAAGGGGCCCACAAGGATCAATGAGTCCAGTTCCTGGCCCTGCACAGAAGAGCCCCTGTAATCACACCATGTGCCTAAGGACATTGTCCAAACACTTCTTGAACTCTGTCAGGCTGGTGCTGGGACCTTTTCCCTGGGGAGCCTGTTCCAGTGCCCATTCACCCTCTGGGTGAAAAGCCTTTTACTAATATCCAATCTAAACCTCCCCTGACACAAATTCAGGCCATTCCCTTGGGTCCTGTCACTGGTCACCAGAGAGAAGAGATCAACCTCTGCCCCTCCTCTTCCCTTCATGAGGAAGTTGTAGACTGCAACAAGGTCTCCCCTCAGTCTTCTCTTCTCCAGGCTGAACAGACCAACTGACCTCAGCTGCTCCTCATACGGCTTCCCCTCTGGGCCCTTCACCATCTTCATTGGCCTCCCTTGGACAATCTATAATAGTTTCATGTCTTTCTTATATTGTGGCACCCAAAACTGCCCCCAGCACTTGAGGCGAGGCCGCCCCAGTGCAGAGCAGAGCAGGACAATCTCCTCCCTTGCTGGGCTGGTGATGCTGGGCCTGATGCACCCCAGGACATGCTTGGCCTTCCTGGCTGCCAGGGCACTGCTGACTATAATCCACTTGCTGTCAACCAGGACCCCCATATCCCTTTCCTGTGGCACTGCCCTCCAGCCTCTTGTTCCCCAGTCTGTCCACACATCCAGGGCTGCCCCATCCCAGGTGCAGAATCCGGCATCTGCCCCTGTTAAACTTCATATGGTTGGTGAATACCCAGCCCTCTGATTTGTCAAGGTCTCTCTGCAGGGCCTCCCTCCCTGTTTTTAGTTTCACTGCAAACTTACTTAGTATGCCTTTGAGTCCTGCATCTAGTTCTTCAATGAAGATGTTGATGAGCACTGGCCCCAAGATGGAGCCTTGCAGAACCCCACTAGTGACCAGCTGCCAGTCTGATGTCACTCCATTCACTATAACCCTTTGTGTCCGACCTGCAAGCCAGTAGCTCACCCATCACCTGATGTGTTTATCCAGCTGTGGGCTGGACATTTGAAGGATGCTATGAAAGACAGTATCAAAAACTTTATTGAAATCCAAAAAGATTACTTCAGCTGGCTTCCCTTGATCAACCAGGTGGGTTTCCTTGTTATAAAAGGAAGCTAAGTTTGACAAGCAGAACTTTCACCTTATGAACCTGTGCTGGCTGTGGCTGATAACCATGTTGTCCTTCAGATGTTTTTCAATAACTCCCAGAATAATCTTGTTCATATGATTATGCCATTTTCAGGTCATGACAATCATGACATGACATAATTTAATTAGTTTGTCTTGCAGTGGACTTGGAAACACCCTATGTGTTATATGGTGTTATAATAAAAGCTTATGATAGTTTGAAAACATTGCAAAGTTCCAGGTCACCCTACTGTCACTGGTAATATCAGTGGGGCTCCTGAAAACATTCACTCAGTGCTTGCCATCAGTTAGGCAGTTAAACAAGGTGTTGGAAGTTATCTGAAGTGTATGAATTTCAATAGGAGTTTGTATTTTGTCTATTTATGAAGCCATTATGCGCCCACCCCCTCAGAGCAAGCTGAAGGATGTTGTTTCAAAAAAGATACGCTAGAATTAGAAAGGCAACAGAAGGGATAGTGAATAACTTTCACCTTGAGGAAGAAAACCAACCTGGGGACTAGGGAGTTTCAGACTAAATAAGAGAAACTGAAGAGGGAACATAAGAGGCCTGCTAAAGGGAGAGCAGCATGGAGAAGGAAAATCAGGAGTGATTGTTCACCATCAAGTTGCAAGAGTAAGTGGTACTGAGTGAAATGATTAGACAATGTTTGAGACAAACAAAAAGCAATACTTTTTTGCTCAATGCATAATCACATTTGGAACTCATTGGTGCAAGATTTCATGGACCCTGATAGTATAAATGTGTTCAGAAAGGCATGAAACAAATCTACTGAAGGATGCAACATCTGACTCAGCAAGCACTTTTACCAATGATTGCCAGAAGCTCATGGGGGAAGATCCTTCTGGATGCGTCCCATTTCTTACAATTCCCCCCTTAAACATCTGAGTTGGGACATTATCAGAGAAAGCCTGCTCTAGATGACCCACCTTTGGTCTCCTTCTGTATTGTCACTTTTATGAGTTCAGGAATAAAGGAAGAAGTAATATTTCAGTGAAGGAGAAAAAAAATCAATGCAAGAGGCTTCTGTATTCATGACTGCCTATGGTATACAGGCTTTGCTCTTGAATAAAGTGAAACTTCTTGCACTATGGGTAGGGTTTTCTTCTGAGAATGAAAACAGGCCTTACATTGTCATTCATATCACATTTTTTGAATGAGACGCAGTTTATCTTTTAATAAAAACACAGTTCTGAGAGGAATCACATAAGGGGGCTGTTTGAAAGCTGTGAAGGAAATAGACTGCATGTCCCTACTAAACCAAAACAGCTTGATCCTTGATCTCCACCACCGTTCCCAGGCAGCCGGCGCTAGGCAGGAGCCAGCCTGGGGACTGCGCGGTGGCGCTGGTGCCTGGTGTGGCTCTGCTGGGCCTCTGTGGTGGGTTTGTAGCCATCCACCAACACACTTCCATCCCAGGTAGCCTCTTCCCTGGAGAGGTGGAGATCAGGGCTAACCCACACAGCAGCTTCTGCTTAGGGGCCACTGCTACACAGAGGAGGAAGAGGAGGAGGAAGAGAAAGAAGAGGGAAGAGTTCAGAAAGCATCAGAGTCCTGAGGGTTTATTTCCAGCCATGAGCACATCTATCTGTAAACGTCTTGGTGAATGTGTATGAAGTACCACTGGTTCTGTTGAGGTGCACAAGAGAAAAAGGATGGCCACAGGGAGCTGCAGGGGCTGGTTTGCTGAAAAGTCACCACTCTTTCCAAATTCTTCTCCCTGAACCATATAAACTTAGAAGAGCAGCAGATCCGTCATTCCTGAGGGAACATCTAAAGGTGAAGTGTCCTACACACAGCACTTCAGAGACAAAGCAATGCATTTACACAACAATGAAGTTCTATTTACAAATATCTGTCTGAAATTTGAAGCTTCCAGTTTGGACCTAAGGAAAGGCTTGTGTGCCTAGAAGCTTGCTGTTTTTCAGCAATACTGGTTGATTTCATAATACATATATTACCTTCACAACTTGCCCTTCTTTATCCTTAGACCATGGCAACGACAGCACTACTAAATATAATATTGAGACTTGGCAAAATATATTTTTAACTCCCTAGTTTCACATGAACCATGTCTTCTCTTGCTTGCTTGGGATACTTGCAGCTTTCTAGAGCTTCAGTATGAGTAAAACTGAACTTAGAGGGCCAGAGAGTAATTATGTCAATGAATACTTCTGGGGAATTCACTCAAAAGTTTAAAATCCTTTCAGGAATGCCTCCTGGCAAAGATGAGAAGACTGGATATTAACCTTGATGGATAAAATGAGAGGCCTCAAACTCTACATGCCCTCATGGAGAAGAAATGTCTCCACTACAGATTTAGAGAAAAATTCAAGGAAAATGTCAAAATACATAAAACCATTTCCTGACCACCACACCCCTCAGCAATTCTACTTTCACCTAGAAATGAAAGAAATTAATTATTCCCCAGAAAAAAAAAAAAAATCTGCTATTTGTAAAATGCCAAGGGATAGGAAGTTATTCCCCTTCTACCATGGAGTCCTTAGAGGGGATCAAATAGCTTGTGTTTATTTATCTTTACTAGCATAACCAGCTGTCAGTGGATTATCTCCTTCTGTCATCGATATGGCTTCCTTTCACCATCAGGCAGCTGCAGGAGCAGCAGAGATTTTTTTTCCCCCTAATTTTTGGCTTGTTAGTTAATTGTGTCTCTCACTTTTGGTTGAGGGAGCGAACTGCTTGGTGGGGAATCTGCCCCTGAGGCCAGTCTGTCCTGCTTCTCTGCCATGCAATTGAAAAATTTAGAGGCTTCTTTGTTCCAATGGTGAGACTAAAATGGTATAGTCAGATAAACAATAGCATCATTTTGCACCCTCTGGCTCAAGATACAGCTGCCCCATAGATGTGCTTTGAAATGATACAGGCATGGCACCTCATGCTGGGAAGTGGGGGGATTTTCCATTGCAAGGTAGGATTGTCCCAGATGTACAATGTTGACCACAGTACAGCAGCATCGACACCTGATTCAGATGAGAATGACTTGGCACTGTACCCCTTTTTTGGCACAGGTAAGGAAATGACTGACTATTTCCACCCCTAGAAACTTAATATACAGAATCAGCATTAACAAACTCCAGCCCTTAGCTCAGTCTGAGTCTGCATGCAGAGAGAAAACATGCACCTGTCTTTCTGCTACTGGCACCCGCAAACCTGGGATTAACATCTGCAGGAGGGATATGCCTATGTTCAGCACAGAGTGTGCAGCAGTAGGATGATTCACATATGGGCCTTATCTTCACCTGGGAGAAGAAACTGAACAGTAATTGTGGAGTCCTCCACAATGCCAACTTTCCACATTGCCAAAGCTTCTTTCCGCACTGCCACGGTTTAGTGCATGCAGGAAGCTCCATTTTATTGACTTCAGATGGGACCATCTCTAGTTGGATCACTTTGACTCCAAGTGGTGTGGGGTGAGAAAGGTCCCTGTGATACTTTAATCTGTGAGGATCTAGGATAACTCAGCAGGGTGTGGGCTGGAGCAGGGTGGTGCCTGGGTGGTACACCTGCATCTGGAATGCTCCAAAGTAATTTGAAGACTGAGATTCCTTTACATTTTAAGGTGGGGACAGGTAATCTCAATTAGAAAGGGGACTGAGATGCTTATTTTGGGACCAGCTGAGGCTACTCAGTCCCAGGGAGATGGAGGGTGCTTCAAGAAAAACATCTCAGACTGCCACAATTCAGAAGTGTCCCTTAAGCCTCCATCTGGGGTGATGTGAGACATCTCAGGCATTGACAGGATGGCTCAGATTCACTGCAGAGCATTGATTCTGTGAGAGGGACACAGAGGGCACTCAACATTCAGGGACCTCCAGATCTGAGTCCATTGGCCTCAATATGCCAGTACTGATGTTATAGTACATCCATCTGGATGTAAGGATACAACCATCTGGATTGGGAGTTAGCTTAATCAACATCAGTTTTTGGAATGCAGGACTTTATGATATAGAAGGGACCAGAGAACTCCCTTTTGTGGTAGAGAAGTTGCGCAAGGGCACCTCCATGGTGCCAGGATACTTGGGTAGGGTGGGTATCAGAAGGGCAGAGCTTGGAGGTCTCTGGGTATCTGGATCTGGGACAGTACCTTGCAACTTAGATGCAAGACACATATGGTACTGAGCACCATCTCCCCTGTGTCTCTGGCTTCTTAATTTGGGAAGATCCATTGTGCCTTCATCCCCTGTGAAACCCCTGGTCCAAACAGTGATTCTGGCAACCTCTACACAGTAGGTGGGAGGAGTATTGGAAAACATTCAAGTCCAAATTTGTATGAGCTTTATGTGTCTACACCCAGGGTTCATGGGGCTTGGCCAAGGGGTGGAAAACAGGCCTGAGAAGCATTCTTGGGTATGGCAAGCCAGTGGTCAAAGCCAAGAGAGTGGTTGGTGTTGCATTAGTTCCTGTGCTGGAGAGCAAGGTGAGGGCTTGCAAGATACAGTGAGGCTCAGAAAATGTCATGGTGAGGCACTGTCATTCCTGACCGGCTTCTTCCTTTAGAGGTCTGATACTATGTTCAGTTCTGGGCTCCTCACTACAAGAAAGACATTGTGGCACTGGAGCAAGTCTAGAGAAGGGAAACAGAGCTGGTGAAGGGTCTGGTGCACAAGTTGATGATGAACACTTGAGGGAGATGGAGGTGTTTAGCTTGGAGAAAAGAAGGCTCAGGAGCAGCTTTATCACTCTCTACAGCCACCTGAAAGGAGGTTATAGTGAGGTGGGGGTCAGCCTTTTCTCCCAGGTAACAAGTGATAGGACAAGAGAAAATAGTCTCAAATTGCACCAGGAAAGGTTTAGATTGGATATGAGACAAAAAAAATTTAATGGAAAGAGTTGTAAAGCATTGGAACAGACTGTCCAGGGAAGCGGTGAAGTCACCATCTCTGGAAGTGTTCTAAAAACATGTGGATATAACACTTGAGGACATGGTTTAATGGTGAACATGGTTGTGGTTCTAGTTTGATGGTTGGACTTCATGATATTAAAGGTCTTTTATTCCTTTTTTCCCCCCTCTCCTTCACTTCAGACTTAAGTGCAAGAATATTTCTACCTTTAATTACTCTCTTCCATGAAATCTTCCTTCTCTTCTGTCTCCTAATGCATATTCTCTCTCACATCCTTCTGCTTCCCCTCGCCCTTGTGTATGTGCTTCCCTAGCTTCCCATCTCTCCCCCCCGGCTTCTTTGACATTTTTCTTTCCTCTCCTTTTTGCTGCCTGTATCACAGTGAGTGTCCCTTCCTGCCTTCCTTTTCCTCCATCCTCTTCCTTGCTCTCTTGCAACTTCCCTAGCTCCCAGATTTCTTTTCCTGCTAGTGCCCCTCTCCAGCCCAAAAGTCTCGAACTCTCACTCTATTTCTGGGAAGACCTGCTTGAGATAGCCTGTGAGGGTGACAAGCCTGAAAAGAAGGACTTACAATGAGAAATCAAGAAGAACAAGCCACAAGGAAAGCTGAAGTCTGTAGGAAGAAAGTAAAAGAAGGGAAATGAGACCAGAGAGGCAAAACCAGAGAGAAGAACTAAGAGTCACAAATCTCCCAGACATGGTAGGGGGAGAGAAAAAACAAAATAAAACAGCTGGAAAACGCAGCAGAAAAGATAAGGCTGTTCCTAGTTATCTAGCGCTGTGGCAATGAGTCAGAATCAGCGAGCTTCTGATCTCCTACTCAAATGTAAACAAATATTCCTTCATCTTTATTGCAGTGGTGCCCAAAGGATGCCAATCACACAGCACAGCAGGTTTATTTGCACACAAGAGGCCTCGCAACCCCCGGCAGCACTTCTGCTGTAAGGCAAAGTCAAAGAGAAGGAGGAGGGTACAGCATACCTGCACAGCTGTAAGGTGGGTATCAGGCTGGGGGTTAATAACTGGTTGAGGTTTTACAGGGTTTTTTTCCCACCAAACCTGAAACACTTGAAGATTACCTGCTGGAAAGATGATGTGGTCTGTCCTGCTGGAACACTGCTCTGTGGAGAAGGAACTGCTGGTCCTGGTGAAAAACAATCTGTCCATGAGTCAATAGTGCCTTTGGGACCAAGAAGGCCAATGGTATCTGGGTGGGCATCAGGAAGAGCATTGCCAGCAGGTTGAGAGGTGATCCTACTCTACCCAGCCCTGATAAGGCTTCACCTGGAGCACTGGGTCCAGTTCTGGGCTCCTCAGTACAAGTGAAGCATGGAACTCCTAGAGCAGGTCCATTGGAGGGGAACAAAGATGATTAGGGGACTGGAGCATCTCTCTTACAAGGAAAGACTGAGAGAGTTGGGCGTGTTCAGCTTCAAGAAGAGACTGAGAGGGGACCTCATCAATGCCTATCAGTATCTGAAGGGAGGATGTCAAGAAGATGGACCCAGGCTCTGCACAGTGTTGCCGAGCAATAGAACAAGAGGCAATGGGCAGAAACTGAAACAGAAGTTCCATGAACATGAGAAACAACTTTACCATGTGGGTGACCAAGCATTGTAACAGGTTCCCCAGAGGGGTTGTGGAGTCTCCTTTCCTGGAGATACTCAAAAGCCATCTGGACACCATTCTGAGTAAAATACTCTTGGGTACCCTGCTTGAGCAGGGAGGTTGGACTAGAGCACCTCCAGTGGTCCCTTCCAGCCTTCCTGATTCTGTGAAGATGCTTGCCCATAGGTGAGCCAGCGTGGCCGCTCTGGCAGGAGAGCCTGGCCCTCACCAGCTCTGGTCCTTCTCTTTGGCCTGAGATATATCAAGCAGCTAGATATTCTGCTCTTCTGCCCTTTGCTTCTTGTGACTGAATCCTACACAGTTCCAAATAACTCTTGTGTATTCAGTAAAGTCTAATCCCCATGTTTAGCTATGTTAACTGGAGACAAGTGATAGACAGATCCTTGTTAAAGATTATTGTATTCTTGGACTGTGAAGTCTGTAAGTTCTACCGATTTTACTCATCTCTTTGGACCCAAACCACATGAAAATAAATAGTTATGATAAAGAGGGATTACCTTTTCTAGGTACATCTTGCCTATATCTGACCATATGTCAGTGTGAAACTGCCTCACCCTTTATATTTGTCAGGAGAAGCTAAGTAAAGGTTGTGTTTTCTGCTATTTACCCTTGTCCTGTGGTATGCAGCCAGTGTGAACTTCAAAGACAATTTAGAATGCTGTCACCAGTCCTACTGATGGTATTTTCCACTCCCTTTATTTAGTACAAAGCAAATCATACTTCAGGTGCCTAATTTTTTTCTAAAAATTAAGACATTAAACATATTTGCTTTTCAGCTTGCAATGCTCCATCCCTCTGATGCAGTGGTTCTGACTTCCAGGGGGATGCCTTTCTAGAAATGTTTGTGCACAGCTGCTCACTGTACAAATACAGCCTTAGGATCCACTTGTAGTGAGTACACTTTAAGTACCTTTAAGTCCATGTACGTTGGTTGTGAAGCAGAAGGGTCACTGAATATATTTTGGTCCTTTGCAGTCAGTCTCTGAAGAGCAGAAAGTTTCCTTTGGCAGCACAAATCTGTTGGTTCAGCAGCAAGACAGCACAGATTGTGGCTGCTGGCACTTAATATATGTAAATTGTCAGGAATTCCCAGCCACCCATCCACACCAGGGCTTCTGAAGGCAAAGCACTGTGCCCCGTGTCTCTCAAATCCAGCATAGACTTGACCAACTCTTGTTGACTATTTCTGGCATGAACTAGGGAAGCCCTTACATAGATTTTAGCACTTGAAGGGATCACACCTGTTGCAATGCTGTATTTCAAACATGTAGCAGAAAACAGAAAAACAAAGCGCAAGAAAAGTGATCTGCATTCAGATCTTCTCTCTTCCAGCGGCTTGCTGGTGGTGCACAAGCCAAATCACTGGATTTCTCTGCCTCCTCTTCCTTATGCAAACAAGGGGAAGTGATATTTAGTCATTATTAGAACATCCAGGGATGCAAATTACTGTGTCAATGATTACTGTTTGTTCTCAAAATACATGCCATTTCCCTTTATCCCATTTACAACACTGGATTAGTCACTTCCAATATTACAGAATCATAACCATTCATTCCTTCAGATAAAGTACTTAAAAAAAAAGTGTGTCTGATCTCTGAGAGGTGGGCCCCTCTTTAACTCACGTGTATGTGGGATCAAGTTGCTTAGATACTGGAGTGATGGAGGATATTAGGCACAGAGGTGACCAATAAACAGCATAAAAAAGTGCATAATATAATAAGGATATAGCAAACGCTTGTCTCATGTAACATCTGATGGCTAATGAGTATTTGTAACTCATCTGCAAGAACAGCTTTACTTTCTTGCAATGATACTGATTGCATCAGGAACTTCACAGTAGTACAGAACAGCACATAAATTAAAATCATTAGACTGAGGGGATACACAGCTATTAGCACACATCAGCGTCCTTTCTTGAATGTGGATTTTACAAAGTAGGAAATGTCTTCAAGAATCTACCTACATCTTTGTGGTTTTGCAAAGGCGTTTTTTGCTGCTATGTGTGTATTAGCTCCAACTTCTCCCTTGCTGAATTTGGAATCATAAAAAACACTCCTGATCTTTGACTATGTATTGTTGTAGCAAGGGAGGAAAATGTTTTATTGAAGCTTGCTGGAATTTTGAATGAGCTTTAATCACGGAGATACTGGAGACAATTACTCAGGCTGTGGCTACACACAAAATTGCAGTAATTGAACTGAAGATTGGAAACTGATAAAGCAGTTCAAGCCTGTAGAAAAATACCTTTCTCTGCTTAGGTCAGCATGGGCCCCACACACCTTTCTTTGCAGGTAAGGGGGAAGTAACAGTTGTCATTCATCTTGATTCTTACAAAGTTTGAACACCATTCCACACAACATTCTTCTAAGAAAACAAAGAAAATGTTTAGATGAAAATTTTCATAAAGTAGGCACCTGACTGGTTAAAAAAATAGATTTAAAACCGAGTTATCTATTGTTCTCTGTCAGACTTAGAGGAATTTTCAAATGGGATCCTTCCAACATCTGTGTGGAATCCAATTTATGCAGTATTTTCATTAACAACCTGTGACGAGGGAATAAAGAGTACTCATAAAATCTGCAGACATCATCTATTTGGGAGAGGATGCAAACAGTTTGCTGGATGGACTGCGAATTCAAAATGATGTTGCTAAATTGGAGAAAATCAACAACTCAGTAAAGAAAAGTGCAAAGTGCTACACTTAAAAGGAAGAAATCAAAAGCTCGAAGAGAAAATGGGGAATAAGTGGCCAGGCAGCAGTACTGCAGAAAAGCAGCTCGGGGTGTCAGCCATGAACTGAAGTCAACAGTATGATGCTGCTCCAAAAAAAGGCTGAGCTAATGCAGGGTGCTGGGTGCACAATGAAGCAGATGACCAGTTTGCTCTTCCTGGCCTGGGGAACGACAGACACAAATGGAGGGTTTCACAGCCCAGCAGCAAACCTGAGAAGAGGCTTTGGAAGATTAAGGAGGTTTGTTTAAGATGGGCAGGACTAGAGAACAATACAGTAACCATTGGCTTCTTGCTGACTGCTGAGAGTGGGACAAATAGAGGTTTCCACTTCAAAACAGTGACCTTAGGAAGATCTGAAAACCCCTGCCATTTAGGCATAAGGGCATGAAGTCATAGAGCCACAGAGGCGGCCGTGCACAGTGTCCTTCACCATGCTGTGACCAACTTCATCCAGGGATGCTGTAGGTAAGACCAGGCCTGACAGTGGGCACAAAATGTAGGATGCGGAGGGAAACAAGCTCAAGGCACCTGCTCAGGGTGGCCACGGCTGAATCATGCCATCCCAGAAATGAAGACAAAATTACTTAATTTGCTGTAAAGCCCTCAGATGCCAACATTTAATTTGACAGTGAAAGCAGAGCAAATTCCTGCTACCTACTAAGTTATGGAGAAACCCTGTGGCAGCTGACAGTAAAAGGCCATGAATTATGTCCCTGGCCTTTCCCATTGAGCCATTTCTAAACATCCTGGTGAGAAGATCCTGGGAGGTTTCCAGGAGGCAATATAAAGTGCCCAAGTCCTTGTCAGTGCAAGCAGTCCCTGCTTGTCTGCCTGTATCCATGTGGACAGTTTTTGTTTCAGTAGCTACTAGTCTCTGTTGTAACTTAAATAGGAAAAAAATTGACAATATTTTCCTCCATGTTTTCAGTTTTCACTAGAGCTGGCTGCACTTTCTTCAAATACCAGAGCTTTGAATTTCATTGAGGAAACAATAAAACAAAAAATTCTGAAACTCACTGAGTTTTTCACCCTGTTTCTCAACTAGGAGAAGAAAAGCTTAGCAAATGTTAAGTGACAAATATGGGTTTGCCAACCCCCACTGGCCAAATCTGGTGACTAATATCTCCTTTCTTTTGGATGAAATGGGATTAGCAGATATATATTGGTCTTAAAAATCGATCAAGACACATAGGATTCTCGTAAAAGTTGGGAAGTTGAGAAGCTCCATGGACATCCATCATTACTTAGGAAGCTGTGTCCCCTGCAGTAGACCATAGCTGGAAGGATGGGAGAAAACAGAACTATCCTGTTTGCTGTGCACTGGGGTGGAGAGGAGCAAAGAGCACTGTGGCTGAGCAGGCAGAGGGATGGATAGGCAGGTAGTGGGAGTTGAGACTAATCAGACTTGCTGCATGACACTGAGGAAACTTTTCACCTGTCCCTGTGCCACAACATCTCCAACTATAAAAGGAGATGAGCCTAGCTTTTCCTTATAAATAACTCTAACTAACTTTGTTTATGAATGACTTTCCTTATAAATAGCTTGCCTTATAAATAGCCTACATGGCAAACACTACATAGGACATAACGGGCTCTGTGGCATTTTTCATAATAAACACATTTCTAAACCCAAATAGCTCAGTAAAACAGTTACAGATGCTATGCTACTTAAGGGAAGCATGTGCTTTCAAAATGTGTTGCGAGTATAAAAACCTAATTCATTGGACTGATTTAAATGTATTAGCAAGCATCTAACCTGCAGTAATTGCAAAATTCTAATTACAAATTTAAAACTATTAGCAAGGCACCCCTCAATGTTCATGATACTACATCTATTTTATACAGAAATTCATAGTATCTGAAGCATCCCATAAAATAAACAAAATAATCCCTAACTAAAGAAGGAGTTGTTTTTTTGCAAATCTTTTGGGTTAGAGTTAAAATAAGTAACTTTACCGATTAGTCACAGAGTGTTTGCTTACTCGGGCTGGAAGCCAGTCCATGTCAGCACTCCCTGGAGTAAATCCATGTGCGACAGCCCAGTGTCACAGAGATGCCCTAAGTGACAGTGACTAACAGTGCAAAGGGGTGTCTTGTGATCCCAGTTCATGTGCACACATGGCAAGACCCACATCTTCCAACACTTAGGAAGACAAACAAGCTGTAACCTCAGACTGAGATGGTTCACCAGGGAAACTGCTTCACTTGAAAGACCCCATCTGCTCCCCTTTCTTGAAACATTCTTGCCAGTAAGGGGATTTTTGTATGGTGGATCTTCTCTACTTGTAGATTGCAATTTATATGCTGGGTAATGCTTATTGATGGCCCCAGCGTGATGCCATTTTTTGGAGAAAATAGAACAAATCAGTCCATTTTTTTTTTTTCTTTCTGCCAATGGCCAGACAATGATGATTAGCTGCAAAATGTTTGAACAGTCATTGGCAAGTCAGTGCCTCTTTGCCGTATGGATACTTTTGGATTGTTCCTGACTTTGTCTGCGGCTTCAGAAGACAAATTCACCTCAGGGCCTTCCTTTCCATCATCTTCCAGGAACCACTTTTCAGTTCTGAGAATTACCAAGTGCAAAGACTGATGGCTGAGGTGGTTGCTGGTGGAGCAGGCAGAGAGGATGAACTTGACCTGGTTAGCAGGAACATACTGATCTTGTCAAATATTTCTGACAAAGCATTCAGTGGTTTCATTTCAGTTAGGGTCAAAGAAACCTTCACTTCCACAAGATAAAAAAGTCTCATTTAAATTATCTTAAGGAAACTGTGAAGTTCAGTTCTCCAATCTTGTCAAAACAAGGGTCTTCAACCAGGTGCTCCTGGTACCACCTATCAATAGGACTATTTCTCTGTACAGGCAGTTGTTTGTGAAACTTGGCTTAGCCCTTTCACAACACCTTCTTAGCACTTTCCAAGAACCATTTAGCACTTAGCACAGCAAGCAATATGTGGCCAAGGACATGGGAAAAGAAGAGGGATATATTAGGGCTGACTGCTGTTTGAGGGAATTTGCTTATTAAAGTAGATCATAGTATCAGAAACAGTAATTGATGACTGTTGTGGGCAAAAAAAAACCAACCCAAACAACCTTCCAGGGATAAATTTCTCGACTCTGGTTCTCACTACTTTTTAACCAAATCAAAATCTGCAGTCACCAGAAGGTCACTGGAATCTATGTCTTTGTTCAGTATATAATTTTTTGAACTTAGTTGCCATCTCCTGAAGAACTTATCAATTATGCAGGTATTTCCCCCTTTAAATAAGTATGCACTACAAACAACTGAGAAACTGCCCGTGGAATATCTGTTAAAAGGAATAGGATGTTTGGTGAACTGTTCCAATCCTTGTCAGCTCTGGTGTCCATGATTTGGACTTCAGACTGAAGTCTTCCATGTCTGATGCACCATTTGCTGCACTTCGCTGCAGTCTCTGCAGTGCCTTGTGGCTGGGAAAGATCTGCCCATGCTCTCTCTGGAGCAGATAGCTCAACCCTTACATTTTATAATTTGGCATTTTATAATTCTTTATATTTCCCAGCTTATATACAGACAATTTTCTGTGTAGTTTCTTACCAAATGCAATACACAGTGTGTTCAGATTCACCATGTTTCTTGCAGGTTTTTCATAAGTTGGCATTGCTTTACAGATCTTCCACTGATTTCCACTTCTGTTTCTATGGATGTTCTTTCCTCTGCATGACCTGGAGACAGCTTGGCAACCCAAGGCAGCCTAAAAAGCTACTTCTATGCAGAAACTGCAGGTCCTAGAGTGTGCTGAGCCAACATCAAAGATAAAACATTAAAGATACTGACACAGCAATGGCACTGGCAATCAGCTCTTGCACGTGTGAAGAATCTGTAAGGATGCCCTTATGCAGCTCCTTCTTCTATCCATCTGATTAAGTTGATCTGCTACCGTTTTACATCACTTTGTCAAATGTATGTTTGCCAGTGCAGTCTGCTGTCACCAAGAACATTAATGTCTGTGCAACTTCCCATGTTCTGCTAATTATCCTCTATCTGATACAACTTTGATCACTTCTTGAATATGAGATTTTCCGTTTAGCCAAGCACTATGAATGCTTTATAAATCCTAGTTTTTACAAGGGTGGGGAGCTAACCTGGGTTAACTTTGAACTTTAATTTTCTAGCTTTGTTTGGATTTTGTTTTAAATACTGTGTGGTTTTGCAGAAGGTAGGTGTTTGATGCAATTCAGAACGTAAGTCAAAAGACTGCAAAAGTGGAAAGAATCAATTCCTCACTCATCCCATCCTTCTGCACTGCAAACCCAGGCTCTTGCAGGGAACAGATGACATAACACCATCAACATGCTGATGCACAGTGAGCAGTAGCACTTCTCACTGCACGGTCACCTTGCTGCCAGGGCAGTGGAGACAGACTGGAGCCAGCTGCCAGCTAGCAACTCCCACCTGTATAGCCGTGGCTGCTGGGGGTTCAGTGTTGGGTCTTTCCCCACCCTCTCAGCAAGTTTGCAGTTGGCATGAAGTGTCATGCTGCTCACAACATTCCCCTTAGAGGTCAAGCTGCCAGTGAAAACCAGCTCTACCATTCAAACCGCTCTTCTAAGTTACAGCATCAGCTTTATTCAGTAGGCAAATAGTCAGCTTGGACAGGTAATTACATCCTCAGTTATCTCTTCCTTGAAAATCTTCCTCCGTGTTCATATCTTGGACCTGTTTTGGCATTTGAACAAGGTTGGTGCTCATCTATCAGTGCAGTGATGCAAAGATGCACAGGAACCGCTACACAATGACCTCTCCTTTAAGGGCAGCCTTAGTGTCGCGTCTGTCCTGCGTCCCCCAAGGAAAGCTTCCTTCTTGCATGGTTTAGTGAAACCAGTACGTTTTGAGCCGGAGCTGAAGAAGTGGCCGCTTAGCCAGAGCAGCCATTCGAGGACTTCCCTCCCACGGCCTTGCTTAAGGGTGGAGGGGACGCAGCTCCTATCTGCTGGAGCGGACAGCTCGGGGTAAGGGCCGGGCAGGGCTGACGGCGGCTCTGCAGCTCCGCCGCGCGAAGCTCGTCCGCAGGTGCGGCCCGGCAGAGCCGCTCTTCCCGGCGCTTTCCCGCGGCGGCCCCGGCTGCCCGCGGGAGCGCGCACGGCGGCGCACGCGGACCCGCC
>VZSE01007886.1:3664077-3700270 GCA_013398275.1 Promerops cafer
CGAGGAAATACTCAGCTCTCCTTTTACGGCCTGGGCAGTGGGTCTGTGTAGGTTTATCTTCAAAAACAACCTCGGCCTCGAGGCTTGGCTCAGCACTCACGGTGCACATGGTGCGGACACTGGCACAGCCACGGCTACGGCATAGGCACGAGCATGGACACAGCATGGCCACAGGCACAGACAAGGCCACAGCCACAGCATGGCCACGGCCACAGACGCATTACAAGACAGACAAGGACATGGGCACGGCATGGACAAAGCTACGGCCACAGCCACTACCATGGCACAGTCATGGCCACAGCACAGCTATGGACAAGGACACTTGTCATGGCCATGATCATGGCCACGGTCATGGCCACAGCCACAGCATAGGCATGGACAAGGACGTATCACAGACAAAAAGGCCGTGGCCATGAGCACAGCCACAGGCAAAAAGGCACTTGGCCATGGCCACAGCACAGGCACAGGAAAGGACATGGACGTGGCCATGGCCACAGCCAAAATGCCATGGGCACAGCCACGGGCACAGCATGGCCAGGGCCATGCCACCAAAAAGGCCACATGCACAGACACAGACAAGGGCACGGCCGTGGCACAGGCACTGGCACAAGAACACAGCTACGGCACAGACACGGGCACAGACGGGTACGGCACGGTCAAGGATAAGGACGAGGACGAGGACACGGACACGGACNGCGCCTCGTCAGCGAGCGCGGGGCGGGGCGGGGCTCATGGCGGCCCCGCGGCTGGGGCACCCGCCGGCCGGGGGGAAATCGCTTTCGTCTTCTGACACTGCTCCATTGCGGTTTTCTCCACTAAGACGACCAGCAAAGAGTGAGTGGGGTTGAGGTCCAAGAGAGATCAGATCACTGCAAAAGAAAGGAGGAGCGCAAGAGAGGGCAAATAAACAACTTCACAGCTTTTCCTGATTTTTCAAGTAGGGAGGGGAGTATCTGTAGGATAGGCGAGGCTCTAGCCCACATGCTTCACTAGCGTAGGCGGTGGCAGGTTTCAGGACTAGAACAGCTGGCAGTAGATTCCAACACAGCAAGTTCTGTTTGCCTTTGATTAAGAGATCGAGTGCAAAAGGCCAACCACCAGTCAATTTGGGGGAAAAAACCCACAGAAACAAAAGAGAATTGAAGCAATCCATTTCTTTTGATAGTAAGGGTGAGATGGCACAAATGTCATCCAAATTGCTGTGCATCTCAGTATTGCCTGTGTTACACTCACAGGTCAAATGCAGTGTGAAGTCAGTGAGAATACTCAGCTGCCAGGGCATCTGGGCTATGTCAGAAAGACTTGCTGCTCTCTGCTTTCTTAGAGCTAAAAGAAATCCAGTAAGTTGTGGAGTTTAATGCTTCATCCTCCTCCCTCACAAGCTTGAGGAGGTGACAGATGTTTCCTCAGGGCCTGTTATTTTAGACACCTCCATGATTTATATATCTCTGCAAGCCTGGTGGGTGGAATTGCATGTCACAGACGAGCTGAAAATAACTTGTATATGCTCGTATACAGACACTGATCTCTATTGGCCCATGTAGAAAAACTCCAAACTGAATCACATGATCTGTGCCTGGCAGATGCATTAAGATGTATTGATGGAGCAATGGTGGGTTAAAGTGAAGTTAAATTGTTCAGCGAAGAGCACTGGCAAGGACTCTGTGGTAACATTGTGCACAGCAGAACCACCACAGCTTAGCCCTCGTGATTGTTTTGCTAAGATAGGCAGTCACGTATAGAGGAAAAATTCATATTTAGAACAATATGCAGTTCCCTGTGGGATCACAGAACTGGACAGACTGCCTTTGGCCTCTGCGTGAGAGGTTCAGAAGATACCTGGAAAGGTGGTTGCAGAACTTCGTTTGGATGCGTGAGTCCCTCTCACTAGAAGCAGTACTTGGGGAAATTCTGCTGTGGGACCTTGGAGTGTCAAGCTGTTAACACCTGGTCAAGTATTTTGGGATAGCCTGGTGGAAGAGGCAGACAAATAAATATGCCACATCCACGCATGCCCAGCACTCTAAAAATCTGTTAGGTGGCACTGTGTATGGCACATAGGCACATACTGGGCTGAAAGCCCAGTGTCAAGGCTAAGATGTAAGGGAATGTTTTCAGGTGAACTTCTCAAAATCAGAGGTTTCTGCTTCCCTCCATGTGTAGAGCCCAGGGAGTTTTACACAGCTGCTTATTAAGTTTTCCCCTGAGTGCTGCTTGTCTTCCTTTGGGCACAGCTCAGAACCAGCGTTCTCTGGGAGATGATAATATTTTCCAAGGCTGGGCCATTCATCCATGCCAGCCTCTAGAGAATATGGAGAAGCTGTGCAGAAAAGGGCCTGGGCACACTTGTCCACACCCTGTAGCCCGCAGTAGACATTCACATCCTGCCAAGGTAAACTGTGTGAGCGGTGCGCCTGATTCACAGCCAGGTCTGCAGCAAAAGCAGTGAGTGAAGAGTGGCAGAACTTTAACTCCTTGGGAGGGGCTGAAGACAGAACTCACAGCAGACGACCCAAATTCTTGGCGGGAGCGTGTATCTCACAGGGTTTCCTGCCAGAGTTTCTGCTGTACCACATGTCTTCTCTGCACTTAAAGCCTTTTTTGTTTTGAGAGGGTTTTTTTTGTTGGGTTTGGGGTATTTTTTCCCTCAAACATCACCTTCTGGCATTTGTTTCCACTTACCTGAGTGCTTCCCAAACACTGGGCTTAAACTTACTGTTGTCTAGTTCCCTTTGATCACCAATATGTGATAACTCCGATCTGGAGCCTAAACCACTGCTTTCACTTAGAAATTGTTCAACCTACCTATCTAACTCCTGAGAGATTATCTGGATTCAGCATGTGCTCCTTTCCCTTTTGTCAAGGCCGCATGACTTCCACTTTTCCCTTGTATCTTCCAGTTTCCCTGTTCCCATGATTGTTTGCTATTCCTTTTCCTTCTTTTGAGTCTCTCTGCCACAAAGTGTCACACAGAGTGATACTTTCAGATATATGGTGGAGGTGATGGGTATGTTAATTCTGCTCCCAGAGATTGCTTTAGAAAAAAACATATTCTTTAAACACCCACAAGACAAAAGGGTTTCATTTTTAAGGTGACAGACAAATAATTTGTCCACAGTCAAAATGTTTGTGATGATAATGGTGCTGTGCCCTGAGGGAATTAATTCAACTATCACTTTCCTGCTCACAAATACCTTAGTCCAGTGATGTTGTATCCTGGTCTGAGACTCATGGCCCCACTCTTGCAGGAGGAAAATGCTTGCACCTTTGGAAAACTTGGGTGAAATTTTAAGTGGCATAGCAGCAGTAGAACCCAACGTCTTCTGCTGGTTTACTTTTACCCAACACAATTTAGATCCCTCTGTCCAAAACTTTGGATGATATCAGTGGGATAAATGGTATAAAATTGCCATTTTGTCTGGGAAGATGATAGATCTGTTTGCTCTTGCAATGTCTTGATGTGTGTGTGGCTGTATGGGAGTGTGGCAATAGGTCCCCTAATCTTCAGCCTGTGACTGTAGTGGAAGAAGNCAGGTCCTCTAAGCCTGTGACTGTAGTGGAAGAAGTAACATAGAAATGTCATGTAATTGTTTTTTAAAAAATTGTGCTGTGTTTTGTTGTTTTTGTTTTAAACGCCTCACATTTCTCCTATCCTAGTTGCAGTCCAGGAAACTTTGTGTTTATTAAGCACTGTGCAAATTTGCAGCTCTCTATAAATGTAAAATCAATAGGAGTGATAACAGCAGCAAAGTGCTTAGTCCAGCCCTGGTAATAACCCAAGAGTGCTAATTCCTGGATAAGGTCACTTGCTTCACAGAGGCACCTCCTCTCCCTGTGAAAACACAGGGTGCAGCACAGAAGATACTTGTGTTCTCTGACAAGACAGGAGACCCTGAAAACATGTAATTTCCAGCAGGTGACAATGGTGGGCAACAACCTGAAGGACTCTTACAATCTGTTGTAGAGGCCTTCATCCCTCCACTGAGCACTGCAAACATATTCTCTTCTAGAAAATTAAAATCTTAGCAAACATCTGGTATCCTTTTTATCTCTTCTCATAAGCAGATGAGAAAGAGGAATCTCCAGTAACCTGATGGAGTGAGCAAAATTGTATTTCTGGAGGATGAGCAGAGGAACAAGACAAAGGCTTGTGTGGCTGACCCCTTTGAACTGTGGTCTCCATCAGTGATGCCACCACTCATAGCCTGGGCAGTTTCTGGGGTTTACTGAGTGTGTGTAGGGACGACACTCCTGCCTTTCCCCAGATGTCCTGGTGCTCTAATGGTAGCTCTGCCTGCTCAGGCTACCCCACTTCCATCCAAACAGGCAGGTGGAAGGGCTTTGGGCTTTTCACAGCTGGAACTTTACCACCAGTGGCAATAGTTAAGTATTTACTATGGAAAAATAGCTTGTATACCCCTAATGTCTGATTGTCCCCTCTACCTTCTACTGGGGTGATTCTTTCAATGGCGGAACTGCTGCAGACAGCTTTGGTTGGCTCCATGCAGTCTGCTCCTCTTCCCTTCCAGGTGCCCTTTAAACATGGTTTAGCGTTCCCAGGTGGCTTACAGCCATTCATCTGGTCTCTGTCATGATCTCCCCAGGGAGTTTTCTTGTAGACCTGAGAACCCAGGATAAATCCATTCCCTCCTCCCTGCCCACCACTGTCAGTGAGCGTGCTGCCATCCTGCTCTGTGGTTGGTCCATAGTGACCTTTGGGCTTTTTCTTTGCCATACTGCTGCAGTAAATCCAGTCCATCTGCACATCAGTACCCTTCTGTTTTCTTCTTCCCTGACCTCTGCCTGCTAACACTTCCCTAGGTCCAGTGACCTTAGGCACAGGAAGAATCCTCCTTAAGCCCCTATCCCAAAGGTGGCAACTCCTGCTATTAAATAATAATAATAAAGTAATAATCACCAGAGGGCTGGGAGGGACTTCGAGAGATCTCTGAAGCTACCCCCGCCTCTCCAAGGTGGAGTCACCCAGGAGCAGAGCATGACGTGGGCGTTAAATGCTTCCAGCAACTGGGATGCCGCAGCCTCCCCAGCAGCCCCCTGCGGCCCAGGAGACCGTCCTGGAGAAAAAGCACTTTCTTGAGCATAGCACAAATCCTTCCTCCTGCAAACAAGGCTGATGATTACTTGTCCTTCTTCTGGTGGATCTGGAGTAGAACTGATCACTGTCTGCTTTATAGAACCTTTTATATAATAACAAAACAGCTTTTAGAGTAACTGAGAAAGAGGCGTTTGCTCACTTGCAAAGTCAGGAAATTCCCTGCCAATGGACATTCTTTGTCGGGGATCCTTTGCCAGCATAGGCTGAGCACTAAGCCCCACAATCTGCATTTTCCTTTTGAATGACTCCCACAAAATAAACCAAATATCACATCCAAGGAGATTTATTACATCCCTTCCAAGGGCGAAGCATTCCTCAGCTACATTCCACTTCTGTCTTTTGTGCTTAGGAAAGGGGAAAAAAATCGCTGTGATGCCTCTGGATCCCACCCCTCCAGGGCTTCTGTCGTTAATAAAGTCGAGCAGCTGGAGCCAGATTTGTCAGACTAGTCCTGAATGGCTGGCTCGCTCCTGCTGCAAGAGCAGCCCCATCAGAGCAGCGCTAGGATTCTTGCTTCTGCTGAAAGACTAATAAGTCGTGGCACCACGTTTCCTCAGTAAAACCACCTTTTGTTGTTCCCAGTGACACCTTATCCCAGTGGCAGGAGCTTGCCAGAGTGGATCTTCTCGCTTCCTAGCTGCTTTGCCTTCTCCCGTCTCTGCATGATGCAAGAGTTTGCAATGCTTTTTGGGAGCTCAGATGTGCTCTCAGAAACTCCGCTTGAAGCAATTGCTCTCTCCAGGCTTTGCAGTGAAGCTTTTATCCAGATGTGTAAATGAGGATGTGTATAGAGGGAGGGCAAGGAGGTGAAACCTCTGTTGTGTTATCTGAGTTTAATTAAGTTTCTCCCCTAGGCAGTTGCTAATTGATTGACCCCAGGACTGTAAAAGGGAGCAAATTTACCAGAGCTCATTAAACGTTTGGAATTTGAAGTTTTTTCTTTTATAGATGAATACCTTTGACTGACATCTTGTTGACTGATACTCGTGAAACAAACTCCATTCCGCAAATGTTGGTAGGTGGATTTGGCTTTTTAAACCCAAGTGAGAGAATCAGTGAGTACACAGATGCCTGTTCATCCTCACAGTGTCCCTTGCCAGCATTTATAGGTATCACTTAACTGGAGCTCTGATACTGCTTTCTGCACCAACCAAGGCTGTGCTAACCAGCTTGTTGTCTCTTCCAGCAAGGTATCAATTACATTTCAATTTCACAGGCTTCAAAAGCTTTTCACAAAATTGACAAAAAATCCCTCCCCAAACCAAAAATCAGTTCACCCACCATGAAATGCAGTCACTGCAGGTGTGGGTGAAGCCAGCTGTGCAACAGCACAGGGCAACACCCCAGTGTAATGGTGTAGTAAGTGGAGAAGGGGAAAAGATGCTATATCCAAGGGGAGCTGCAGGAAGAACAAAGGGAAGGGGATTGTCTTTTCCCAAACAGCTGGAACATGGACTATACTAAACATTCAAAGATCATTTCCAATCTGATGGTGTTCACATCTGTCCTACACAATCAAACTCCTATGCAGAGCGGGAGTCACCCGAGTGACAGTTGCCTTCTTCTCAAATACATCAAGACATCATTTGCAGGCCTCCTCTCCAAGTACTGCTCTTGACCTTTTGTTAGTGAGGTTTGACACAAAGGGAGCTCATCCTGTCAGGACAGAGACATAGCCAGTGTGCAGAAAAAGCTACAGAAAATAAGGTATGCAGAACAGTGTGGAATAGATATGCACACCTAAAGATATGAAGGATGAAGGAGGCCATTGTGAGGACAATGGAAGAGCAGCCACTGCCCAGGTGACAGGCAGCTATTAGAAGGCCAGCTTTCACAAGCAGCCCGGCAAAAGTTCCTTTTATCACTTGGAGCCAATTCACTGCAGCTCCCATCAGCCTTAAAACCATTTCAGATAGGTTTTAAAGTCATTTATAGCATGGAGGGGAAAGTCCTATTGTGTAACAAACTCAAAAAGTAGTGTGCACACCCTGGATGTGAGAAGTTGCAGCATATTTGAAGTTTCTTCTGTCAGCCTGTGAGTTGCTTCCCTTTTTTTTCCTTACAAGGACAGACTGTTGTCCTATTCCCTCCAGCTCGTCATCCTCAGAGAAGATGTTCATCTCTCCTGAAGAGATTTCATGCATTCTATGAAGGCTTTCAAAAATTTGATGGAACTGTCAGCTGAACAGCAACATGGACAAATGACACCTGTCCTACATAGGTTTCACTATGAACACATCTCTACAGTTAAGATTGTCTACCCCTATCTTAGGCTTGTTTGCCTCTAGGCCCTTCAGAGCCCTTCTGAGTTGCTTTTCTGTCTCTTCTGTTTGTAAAATGTTTAACATCTGTGAGCACTTACAGGAAAGTTCCAAGTTTGACGCCATATTTGAAAGTTGCTGGTTTGTTTGGTCTCTGGTTTAGGTAGTGGTTCCCAAGAATAAATCCCTAGCTGTAGCTATGAGGAAGAGGGACTGTTACTGTCTCTGTAGTGAAATGACATTTGTTGACAGGAAGAACTGACCTTCCAGGAGGAGATGTTACTGAGGAAAGAGAGGAAGCCAAGTGTCTTCTCCTTGGAGCACATGGACTGCCCCCTCCTGAGCGCACTTGTGACCCTCACAACTGTCTCCCCTACTGTTTGCTCTGTCTGCTTCTTTCTCTTTCTTCTTTTCCTCTCTCCCCAACCACACCCACTATTTAACCATTTAGATATAAAAATAAAAAATAAGAAAACCACCCAACCCACTAGACAGAGGGTTTGCTAAAGAAGGGTAATTTTAAAAGCAAGTCTTTGAGGTTAGTGTGTAATTGTACCATTGAGACTATGTGATCTGAGACAAAAATAATCCACTGGGTATCTGGTCAAGAAGGAGAGGATGGCAGCCTGCAGTGAGGGAAGAGTGACTTACATGGGATTGACCAGGCAGCAAAAGACCAGGCCAAACTACTTGCTGGCACCAGAATTAATATTTGTGTAGAATACTGCAAAATATTCTGTCTGTGATGGGATCACTACAGCTGTTGTTCAGGTCATGGCCTCCCTTGGTATGTGCCAGGAAGCGCTGGGTACTTCCTGGAAATTTAAGGTCTTCCACAGAAATAAAGATATGATGTGAAGTATATTTATATATTAACTTGCTCACAAGGAACATTTCTGGTTTGATGTGGAGTTTAGGGTGCTGAAGCTTTTTAATGGTTCTCCATTTTCAAACCCCTGTTTCAGGCACTTTATGAAAACCTGAATTCTGTAAAGAGTTGATAGGACTGTAAGCCATGCCCTCTGAATAAAGAAGGATGTTTTCACCGCTGTGAATATCAGTTCCTTTCTTTGCAGTTCCTTCTCAGTTATAAGTGACAGCAGTAAGCTATGTGGGCTATTCATATAATGTATTTTACCAGTATTTCCTTTAGTGCATTTAAAGGAAGAAGTGAGCCTGCTAAGTGCCCAAATATCTCTGCTGTCTGCTAGCCCTGAGAGTACAATACAGGGAATAGGAGGACCACACCACAGTGCTTTGTTTTGTTTATCGTTCTGGCAGAGACAGTGGCAGCCCCCATCACTTGGAAATAATTATGCTAATTCCCATACTGGGGCAAAACACCAACTGTTTACAGAAACCCATGATTTTTCTGGCTTCAGAGGTGGCTTGGGGACACCAAGCAGACTTTCATCTCTGTCGTTCTTAAGACTGAGTTACTTTCACACTATCCCGGATAAAAGCACCATAAAAATCAGTTTTATTGTGAAAGAAGTTAAATTTGAGAGGAGAGAGTACTCTTGTACATTGATGCCAGTGGCTGGGGGTATAGAGCTTTACCTGAATTGATGCCATTTGGGTTTCCACTCCAAGGTGTCCAGCCATGAACTCTCCAAGATTTCACTGCAGTTCAATATTTTCCTTTCTCAAACCACTGTCTGTGCATGAAAGGATTTATTTTTAATCAGAGGCCAGTGCTGGTTGCAGGGGTCTTTACTTTGTGACCTTCAATTCTGTTTCTAGGAGGAGACAGTGGGTTTCAGTACCTTCTTGCTGTGGCTGTTTCTGGGCCAGCCCTTCCCAGAACAGATGCCACTGATTCAGGAGGTCTTGCTGCCTCCCCTTTTATTTAAGTGCTGGTTACACAACTCCGCCAGGATCCATTGCCGTTGTAAACCACGTTCAAGGGATAAGCAATTTGGGTTTGGAGTCATTGTAGGCCAGCCCTGGAGACCTCATGCAATTGTTTTTCATCCCTCTTACACCCACAGTTCTGCTAGATTACAGTTGCTGCACAATCCAGACACTCTCTGACTTGAATTTGAGTTGGGAAAGACACACACAAAAAAGAAATTTGTGTTGTAAATTAGATTTCTCAGATTTCAGTGATTTGTCATGGTAATGTGGCACAATCTATGCACTCATAGAAACATTTCACAAGCTCAAACTCTTCAGATGCTATTAACTTCCCCAGTGTGGCAGGGTGCAGTGACTGTAGGAGGTAAGGTTAATTTCAAATCATCTGTGGTAGAAAATGACAGGGCATCCCACATGGGAAAGCATTAAACCTACAAAATAAGGATTAAGCTGGAAAGCATTCCCTAGCCCTAGAGATCTATTTGGGAAGACTGGATTCTTGGCTCAATTGTTTTGTGCCCCTTTGTGCCCCTGTACAAGTCCAACGGGGTATATGCTGCCTCTTGGTGCAGCTCAGGTCAGTGGGACAGCACTCAAACACTTTCCTGTGTGCGTTGTGCTTGCCTACAAGCCAAACCAAAAACTGTAATTCAGAACTCACTCAATGGGGGTGATCTAAAAATAATACAATTAAAACCAGTAAATGATGGTTTCCTAGGTTTGCCCGCCTATGTCAGAGCCAGCAGGGTGCATTTTCAGCCAGCTCCCTGCAACTGTCAGAAGTCACCTAAGAGCAGGGAAGGCAATAAGTTTCCACATTTCCAGGACTTCAGGTGCCCAGGCTTTGAGAAAGCTGCTAAATGTTCTGAGATACTTGGAGAAAAGAAGATCTGGCAACAGTTAGCTCTGTTTGCCACACAAACCAGAATGTCTCATTTCTCTAGTACATCTTTTCCTAGAAAAACTGGCTGCTCGCGGCTTGGATGGGTGGTCTCTTCAATGGGTAAAAAACTGGCTGCATGGCCAGGCCCAGAGACTTGTGGTGAATGGAGCTAAATCCATTTGGCAGCTGGTTGCTAGCAGCGCTCCCCAGGGCTCATTTTTGGTGCTGATCCTGTTTAACATCTTTATTGATGACTTGGACATTGGGACTGATGACACCCTTGGTAAATTTGCAGACGACACTAAGTTGTATGGGAGTGTTGATCTGCTTGAGGGTAGGAAGTCTCTGCAGAGGGATCTGGACAGGCTCTATCAATGGACTGAGGACAACTGCATGAGGTTTAATAAGGCAAACCTCTAGGTCCTGCACTTAGGTCACAACAACCACAAGCAGCACTACAGGCTTGGAGAAGAGTGGCTGGAAAACTGCCCAGCAGAAAAGGACCCGGGAGTGCTGGTCAGCAGTGGCTGAACATGATCCAGTGTGTGTCCAGGTGGCCAAGAAGGCCAATGGCACCCTGACCTGTATCAAGAATAGCATAGCCAGCAGGACCAGGGCAGTGATCTCCCCTCTGTACTCAGTACTGGGGAGGCCATACCTCGAGTGCTGCATCCAGTTTTGGGCCCCTCACTTTAAAAAGGACATTGAGGTGCTGTCCAGGTAGAGGGACAGATCTCTTCTACCATGCCTGCAGTGAAACAACCAGAGGAAGTAGCCTTAAATTGAGACAGGGGAGATTAAGTATTAGAAAAAGAGTTTCCATTGTTAGGTTGGTCAGACGTTGGAATAGATTGCCCAGGGAGGTGGTGAAATCACCATCCTTGAATGTGTTTAAGAGGCATCTGGATCTGTGCTGGGTGATACGGTTTAGTGGTTTAAGGGTTACCGTGGTACTGCTGGGTGGATGTTAGGAGTTGGTGATCTTAAAGGTCTCTTCTAACTTGGATGATTGTATAATCAGTGGATGTTAGAGATGCACAGGTGCAGAGCCATGGGCAGGGACTTCTTGAGCACTTTAAAGAGCCTCTTTCTTAGTGATGCTGCCTTTGGCCATGTTTCATGCTTCATGTTTTAGGCTGCTGCTGTACTCGAGTTCTTGATGAATCAAAAGCTGTACAGAAAATGGCAGCACCAAAGGGACCTGCTCAGTATGCCAAGGAGACCCAAGGTACTCTGGGACAGAGGACCCAGGGACTCTACTGCCTTGCCTTGCCTTAGCTAACCTATCTACTCCACAGTCAGCTGCAGAAACCACATCTCTCCCCACTTCTGTTTCCTTGCTGGGCATCTCTAGCAGTCATGAGGGATTTGCTCAGTGGGGCTTAACGGAAGGCCCAGCTGATAATTTTTATTTCTTTATTTCAGATCTCAATCTATGCATGAAGAGCATGCCACACTTGGCAGCAGCTGTATGAGACTTGTAGTCCCTCCCTTCCTTTTTGCAAGTTGAGAAAGTCACACTAGGGGCAACTTCCTTCACCAGGGCTTCCCCCAAAGTAGTTCTTGCTCAGCAAGAGGGCAGTTGGCTGGCCCAGGTAAGCTCTCCTGAGGCTGGGAGAGCAGCGAGGCCAGTTCCCAAGAACAACTGCATGCCCAAGTGGTGTGACAGTGCCAGCCTCACCCTGCATCCCACCCCAGCCCTGTGCACTGCTTGGGCAGGGAGAGGAGGGCAGGGGAGTTTGCTGCTGAGAGTGACACGTCCGTGTGTGCCTGAGAGCATCTGTTGCCATGGCAATGCGTATTTGAGCCTGAGCCGAGTTGCATCTTCCCTGAAGTTGTGAATTGAGCTTAGCTTTATTTATTTAAAACCAACCATAACAAGTGAAAGGAAGACTAAGAGACACATTACAAATCCCCTTGCACAGGACGTAGCCAAATGAGTCAGAGGCACTGCAGGCTTTAATCAGCCCACCTGACGTCAAACCTCTCCATCAGAGGAAAGTGCCGCCTGGAAATGTCAACATGCCCAAATGGAAAGGCCAGAAGGTAAATCTTTTCCTGTGCTCACTCACTGAGTAGGAAAGAACAATTAAAATTCAGCCAGTTCCCTAGACACATTTTAATAGCACTCTGATTGTACATTTTTCTCCTGGTCCTCTCCCATTTCTGTTGTTAGCTGCCTGGGGACAAGGCATATTGGTTTGAAGGATCTTTCTAATGTAGCATCAAACCCCAGATCCTGCAAGAACAAGGTGTTACCACCAGCAACAAAAAAGGGCTCTGTAGGAAAATTTTGAAACTGAAGTGACCTCTCCCACAAGCAGTGAATTTACCGTGCCATGACAGTGGTTCTCAGTTTCACACATGTGAATGCCCAGGGGTAAAAAGAACAACTTAGCTTGGACCTATGCCACTTGTCAACAGAAAGTTGGAATGAGGAAAAAAAGCAGCAGGAAAGAGACCTTTTTTTGCCAGAGGTGTCAGCCACCTGAGGGAAGGTCAACACCAAGCCTGACAGATGCACCACAGCAATTGGAAACGGTCATGGGCTGTAACAGATGCATGACCTACTGGGAAGAAAAACCCTCTTGCATCCTTTGTAACAAAACTCAAACTTTGGGCCCCTGTAATATATACAAGGTGAGAAGCAGCCCCCAGCTTTGAATACAAGAAGCCTGCTCTTGAGTATACATCTTAAGCTAGGTGTGCAAAAGGGAGAGGGGTCAGCCAAGGACACCTACATCTTTATGTGCCTCTTTGACAAACATCAAGCTAGGAAGCCCAGGAAAACCATCCATTCCCAGCCCACTGGTGTTTGCCAGGGGTGACAAAGGGACACATGCAGACATCAGGGAAAACGAGCACCCGGAGAAGGAGGAAGGAAGGAAGGAAGGATGTAAATGCAAACCACACCACTTAAAAGCAGGGCAGCATTCCAGTTCCTCCAAAGTGCTCCCCACACCCAGCACTGTGCAGCAGCCAACCTGGTGGGCTCCTGATCTTCCCAAAGCACTTAACACTTCTCCCCCTTTTATTTTTGTCCTAAATGTGTTTTGCTTTGGTGGCTGATCCTGGCTATGTGCCTGAGACATTACACTGGGGTTGCTTTTCTCTAGGAGATGTCTGTAATGAAGGTTTCTTCCACCGTGTTCTCTTCCCCCTGTAGTGAAAAGTCTGTAATTACCACTGAGGGGTGAGGCAGACAGCACTGAAACAATGTCATTTGAACGGGGTGAGACATGCCTGAATTGCCGGGTTGTGCTTTTCTCCTCACAGGATTTCTTGTGGATCTGGACCTTGCTTTTAACCCTTGGAAGTACAGGGAACATCGTCCTCCCACTCCCCTGACCAGCCTGCATATGCTGTATCTGCTTGGTTCTGACCAGGGCAGATTCTGTTGCATGTAGCTAAGATGCGAGTGTCCAACTTCTCTACCATGCTTGAGGGGTTAAGTGGCACAAATCTGCATGGACTGCCCTCTAGTCATTCATGTGGGTAACTGGTAGTGTGGAGTTAACTCTATATGGCACACACAGTATGTCAAAGCAGAGTTGTAGCCATCCCTTGCCCTGACTCATGCAGTCCTGTTCCAGCAGCACTTCAGCTGCCTCCTGTACCAAAGCCATTTGCTTCCCACTCCTTGATGCAAGGTATCTTCTTGGGGTAAAATTCAGTCAGAGTGTGCAGCTCGTCATCCTTCCTAGGGAAAGATTTGAGTTAGGAAATGGTTAGGAGAAATGAGGCGATACATTCCCCTAAGAATGACTCTCCAGGTTGTCTCCAGCCCTGTCAAGTCTGCCTGGGGCCCTTTTGCAAGCACGTCTTGCAACCATGAAGGCTAGAAGCCTAGTAAATAAAAAGTAGAGCATAGGAAGCAGAGGCGGCCACCCTCTTCTGCTGTCCTGCAGCTTCCCATTCACACAGTGTCTTCAAATGCTAACAAACTGCTGGAAGGAGATGCCCTCATACTGAAGTTACTCTGCACCCAGTCAGTCTGAAAGTTGTCTGATTCCCCAGGGAGATTGTCAGCCTATGCTCTTTCTGAGGTATAGAGCTGGAAGGGGAGATTGTGTGTGACAAGGCAAAGGAACAGTCTTAGCTTACCATGAAGAAATCTCTCACAAAGAGATTTTTCCTCCTATATCAGTTACTTCCAAAGTGGTGAATTTTCATTTCTCATATTTTGTTACAGTACCCATTTACTATTTGGGGGCTTTGCTTTCTGACATATTGGCAGAAAGACATACAGCCACAGGCAGCTCAGCCATATTCCCAGGAGGCTAAAGGGGTTCCATGAAGGGATGTTCCTAGGGTCTGGTGTCTTGTACTCAAGGCTTTCCTTTTCCTAGGTCTTTCCTCCTTCCTTGTCTGTCACTCACTCCTTGTTTGCAAGGCTGATTTAAATCTATCCAAGGGCCCCAAGTTTACCCCAGGAAGAATAATAATTGCAGTGCTGAGCTCTGTGGCTTCCCTTTCATTCCCCACATAGCATTAGGGTGCTCACTGAAACCACAGCATTCATGGATCCTTGCCATATGCAAACATGCAATTAATATGCTCTTCACTTTCCCCTCTACTTCCTAAGCAATATGGGGGGATAAAAGCACAAGTTGTGGTGCACATTTCCTTATAACACACACGTGTCTGCACTTCTCTGCAGTGCTCCAGCATGGCTCACACCTACCTGGATTTGGTGGTCATTAAAGAAAGTGTGTCTGCTTGCAAGCAGACATTTAATTTGATGTCCTGTGTAGCTGCACACAAAGCAATATGCAGAACACAATTCATTCTCTCATTTGTGGCAGCAGATCTATGAACATTCTTTTTTCACAAGTGTTACCCCTTTCTCTGTTTTTAGCAGGGAGCTGCAATGGGTGTGATTTCTGTGCTGGCTCCCCTCCCTGTCCCACTGCTGCTTGCTGATGGTGGGAACAGGTGTGCTGGGCACCTGGCTGGGAGTGCACACAGCAGGAAGAAAGAAATGGAAAGCAGCTGAAGCTGGCTGGAGAGAGAAGTGTGTGTGCAAGAGAGAGAGTTTAAACCAGCCGCTGGAAGGAAATCAAAAGGGAGATAGCTTTCCTGGATGAGGCAGGGCTGTGGCTCAGAGGGCAAAGAAAGGCTCTAGTGATTGCAAGTCCTTCCTCAAAAGTTACCTTTTGCTAGAGAATGTTTTGCTGTATCACTCCCTATCTTGACTTTTTCCTGGGTTTTTAATTGTCCCCATAAAAACCTAAATGAAGAAATCACAGGCAAAGGGTTGGATATGTAATTACTTGTGCCATCACACACGATCTGACTCGTAAGAGCCTGGCTGTGGACTGTAGTACCTCTTCTTTGAACTAGGCTGAAAGTCCCATTTCCATCCTCACCTTGTTCTCAGTAGGCCTTCAGGAGCAGAGGGGACCTACAATGCAGCAGTTGCTCCCTCTGTCTGTGGTGCACAAAACAGTGAGCAAAACCACACCAAAGCAATATATGGAGAAGTAATCACATCCAGAGAAAAGACAAAGCAAAATGAAGGCAAGACTGTTGCAAAGAGCTACTGAAGGGCCAAAGTATGGAGTCCGCTTGACTCCAGAAAACCTTCCTGGCTAGGAAGACAGGCTGTGGCAGAAACTCTATATTCCATCCACATGAACACCAACACTGGAAAAATAAACAGGACAAATGGTATCTTTCACAGACTTGAAGTAAAAGCTTGTCTTTGGTGGCAGTCCTAAAGAGCCAGCCTGACCCCCAAAGCAAAGCAGTTCTAACAGCATGAATCATTCCCATACCAGCTGTCCAGGCTGCAAGCACTATGCAGATGACCCCTCCTGTAACAACAGAGCCTGCATGCAGCAGACCAAAAATCATCGACATTTCACCCTACATTCCTCAAGAAACACTCATCCTCAAAGAGTCTGTGAAACCTCCTGGCACAGTCCTGGGTGGGGGAACCAAAAGCTTCAGCTTGGCTTGTAGCAGAATTGCCTGGATTGCTGTCCACGTGTTCGAGCCCAGGGCCTACTTACCTTGTCTTGTGTGTCCTGCTCACAACAATGCAGGGCGAAGGCAGAGCAAATGCAAAGTGGTACAATGAAAGACTTGCAGTTCTCATTCCATGGACGAAAGGCAAGCAGTGGGAGCAGGACCAGGCAGGATGGAGCACAGGAGAGCAGAATCCCTTTCTTATGAGAAATGGACTGATGATTCACTTCTCAGCAGTGATAAAATTAGCTAGGTTTGCCATACATGTGTATTTGCAGTACCAAATATTGTGAGGCCAGGAAGAATTACCTGTTGTCAGTTTGATTTGCTCAGCCTGAACATACTTGACTGCTATTTCAATCTCCTGCTGTAATCAGATTGCAAATAAATCTGAGTATAAAATCAGAGAAAACTGGGCTGAGAAGGAATTTGAATGATCATGTAATTCAGCCCCTGCCCCAAGGCTGCTTCCTGCTCTGCTGTATCTATGTCCCAAGAGATGGCTGCAGAACTTGGTTTTAAAGATGCTCTGGTAAGGGTGATGCACCATTGAAGTGTTGCAAGCGCTGCAGTTGCCAGGCTTCTGCTCCAGCAGTGCTGCTCAGCCTGTCCTTTTCCCCCTTTGCTGCAGGCACCCATGGCCAGCTGCAGCAGCACATCTGAGTTTTTCTGAATTGCAATCACCTCCCCTCACCCATCAACACCTTGCGTGTCTCCAGGTCTCTTCTGGAGCACAAAACTGCTTGCCTGCAGAAATAACTCTCCTTTTTGGTTCCAGAGGGTCAGCAGTAATGCTCTCTGACCACCTAGAGGACAATTCCATTGTCTTTAGTGAACTGCACTCACGTCTGACATAAGCGAAGTGTCCATTTCAAAGCTCTACACAAATGCTAGGGATGCAGGTTCCCATCAGAGCTCTCCAAGATGGGACAGAGCAGCTTTCCTGTTCAACACCAAAACGGGATATTTGTTACAATTCTTCCTTGCCTGCAAAGGTGCAGCAGTGATATGCAGAGAAGTTGAATCTGGGCACTTACACTCAGTACTAAAAGCTCTGAATAGAAGCAGGGTTTCAGACCAGGCAATTTCAATTTTTTTTTCTGAGATATTTTAATCTCCAGAATGGATTTCACAGCTCCTATCTGCCTGTGCCAAAGCATTTTCCCTTCAGAGCTCAGACAAACAAGTGAGGTTTACTTTGCTTGACCTTTTCTGATGACACTGCCACCCATGCTGTGCAAACCGTAGCTGACACCATCTGAGCTTCCTTGCCCTGAGGATAAATACAGTGTGTGTCCTGAGAAGAGGCTTCCGTGTGCTAGCTTGGGCGAGGCACTGAACCAGAAGCTCTTGGTTTCACCAGTGAGTCTTCCTAGTTAAGGAAGCAAGATCCGTGTTTGGTTAGTGGCAGGAGGGGAAGCTGCCCCTGCTGTGGCTCTGTCCGTGTTCTGTGACCCTGGCTGTCACTCCATTGCTATGGCAGGATTCAGTCTGTCTATTCCTTGCAGATGAGAACTCTGCTGACTGGGATGTTAAAGGAAAGGCATCTTCCCCCTTACTTGGAGACAGGTTTACTTCTTGCTGAAGGGTCTGGACATATTTCTTCTTCCCATCTTAGAGTGGCAAAGGTTTTTGTGTTTCCCCCTTTAAACCCACTGGCATCCATATTAACAAAGAGGTTTCTTTACCATTCAGGAAGTAGGAACAGCATTATTTTCTCAGCACAACTCCATCCTGGCTGAATTTATGTCTCTGACCTTTTACCCAAAGGCTCTTTACACTTGACTGAAACATAAGGTAAAAGTAAATGTAACTGAAAGAGCTCATTGTGTGTGTAAGTATAAAGGCTTTTGTGTGCAGGATGTGGCTGCTTGTGCAACCGGTAGCCAAGGAGCACCTTGGGTTGTGCTGTTGGTTCTGACAGCCATGGAGAATGTGGAGCAAGAGTCTGGATGGATGAAAACCCCGTGTCCAGTGCAAGCATAGGCTCCACCCAGCTTCAAATCAGCACTTCTTTGCCAGGACCCTCACCACGGGCAACTTACAGCTAGGTTTCAGAAGAGATGAACAGCTGTCTTCAGATTTTTTCCTCCAGATGCCTGTGACCAAGAAAGCCCCTCCTTGGAGCTGGGACTCCAGTCTGTTCTCTGTGGAGCCATGAAAATAGGGACAGATTAATAAAACATCAGGGCTTCTTCAACGGGATTATTATAAGTGGTTTTCTTGAGTGTTGGTTGGAGTAATGATCAGAGAGGACCAGGATCCATAATCCTATTTATCTGAAACCATATAATCTTCCTGAAGCTCTTTAATGGTGGCCAGCTCTTTAATTAGAGAGCAGCCACATGTGCTGCTGCAGCCAGGCCTACCTGCAAGCCCTCTGCGGGGAGTGGGGGCAAGGAGACTTCCCTGCCGGCTGCCCTTCAGGCTCCGACCCCGCGGAATGCCCATCTTTCCCGGCGCTGCTCCCCAAGGAACCATCAAAGCCGGCCGGCTGCTGAAAGGAGGGTTTGTTCAGTTCGTCAAACTGACACAGCTCTGCCGGGGACCAGCAGCGCCCTCGGGTCCCTGCGCAGCGCCGGGAGGAGCACCGGAGTCCCGGGCAGCCAGCGGCCTCGCCCCGCCCGGCGGTGCGGGGGCTGCCCGGGAGGCGGGGGGCGCTGCCTCGAGGGGTGTCTGCGCGGGAAGTCCCGCCCCGGCGGCTCCCNGCGCGGGGGGCGGCCGAGCCCCGGCGCCGCGGGCACCATGGACAGTATCCTGGAGCCCTTCCCCGCCGAGCGGCTCTTCCCCGCCGCCGGCACCGGCTTCCTCGACTTCGGCGACTTCAGCGAGGCGGACTTCCTCAGCAATGTGGTAAGGGACCGCCGGCAGAAACCCCGGTCCGGCAGGCCGGCCCCCGCAGCGGGGACCGGACACGGCGGCGGGGCCTCCNNNTCTCCTCGGTCCCCGCCCTGCCCCGACTGCCCCGGGGTGCCCCGGAGACGCAGGTAGCCGGGTGCCCGCCGTCACACACGGCCAGCTCCCCGCTGGACTGGCCCGGCCGCTGTTACACCGAGGAGACCCCGCCGGGGAATCTCAGGGCTGTTCTGCACTATGGTTTCATGAGCCCGATGGCTGGGGAGAAGTGTGCGGTGCCAGGCCGGGACTGTACGCCCTGCCGTGTGCGAGCTCAGGCAGCCCCGGAGGCACGGCCGGTTGCCGTCGGGAGAGCTTTGGGCTCAGCGCCTCCTCTCTCCTTTGCCTGTAACTTTTCCTCAGAGTGGCATTTGGGACATGAAGCATCTACCGCTTGGCACTTTGGCTGGGCTGATTTACTTTGGAGAGAAGGGTGAGGGGGAAGAGTGACTTGGGAGGAAAATGTGTTGCCAGTCTCAGGGAACCAAAGGGGCATTGTTCACCTCTAGGGAAACTGCCCAGCCTCTCCCAGGAGTCAGGCGAGTTCTCAGTCCAGCAGCTCTCCCTGAGAACAGGCACAGACTCTTTGCTGTGGAGCCCGAGCTTTCCATGGGAGTTTCTATGGGATCCTGCAGCCCCTCTGCCAGGCAGGACCCAACCCTGAATCAGAAGTGGGAAGGGCCCTATCCCAGAGGTGGTTTGGAGCGAGGGTATCCGGCGCTGGGCAGCAGGGCACTGCCTGAACGCGAGGCTCCGCCAGCCTCTGAGTGGCTGCAGCCACGGGACAGTGTGCCTGCCCCGGACAGAGATCTGGGCAATGGCTTGGTACTCCCCTTTCACATTACTGGCACCTCCTGTGTTCCCGGTGTAGCACTGTGAGTGTACCCTTGCAGTGGGAGCAGGGAACAGGGAGAGGGTGAATCCACTGATTAATCCACTTCTGCTTTGCTACGCAAAAGATATCTAAAGCCTTTTATGTTGCCTCCTTTGTGAGGGAGACAGTAGAGATGCAGAATTTGCATAAATATTAAATGCACTGCACCAAGCAGAGGCACACAGGGTCTGGGAAAAAGATTATGGAGGCAGCCCCATCCCTCAGAGATCTTGCCAGCTCCTAATTTCCGAGATAGCACTGTGCCTCAAGGACTGATTCCTCTGGGCTCTACCAGAGGCAACAGCGTCCGCAGTGTTCAGGCAGACCTTCCAATGGCACATCACCCCAAGACTGAGCACTTGCCTTGCCTGCTCATATCTGAGAGATCTGTTGCTAGGAGTTTTGTGCTTTCCCTAATTCTGTACACATCCAGCGTGGATGAAGCTATGCTGATAGGAAGTGATTTATGCCAAGACCATTTATTCCTTTACCAAAATGAAAATAGTATGTTTTGGCACCAGCCCTTTTACCAGGTGCAACACGGGCTATGGTCAGAAGTCAGGGAACCCCTAACCAATATAGGTGGTATCTTTTTATAGTTAAGCACAACTTCTGCCTGCAAGCAGTCCCTGTGAAAAAGAAGCTTTTGTGTAAGAGTGCCATCTGGTGCCACCTGCCAGGACAGTGTGTTTAAAGTATGTGGTAGCCGTGGGCAGGCTGGCTCTGTCCTGCCTCATTGAAATGGCTTTTCTGCTTGGAGAGCTGCTTCTGGAAGCAGCTTGCCCTTGTCTTCTCATTTAACTATGTTGCAGTGACTCAGGCATCGTTGTGCTCAGCTGACAGCAGAAAAGCACTTTTTAAAGGCTTTTTTTTTTTCCTGTGGATTTTTTTTTCCCAACTGCCAGCACCACAAACTTCTGCTGGAGTGAGAGAGTCAAGCTGAAACCTTCTTTTCCTGCAGATGATACATATAAGAGATTCTGTAGCTACTTCTTGCCTACCAAATCTGTTGGTGATACAAGAGCCAGAACATAATACATCACCCTCTTTGTTCTCACTCTGCATGACAATGGGGAGGATGGAAGAAATACACTTGGATTTTCTTACTAAATCCAGCAAATCTCCTGGGATCTTGCAATGTGTGGAGAAATTCTTTTGACATAGAACTGTGCAAAGCCTCACCGTGCACAATAGCTCACGAAGTTGCCAGTGCCTTTGCTTCAAAGATGGGCAAACTTTTCCAGATATTGTTCAGCAGGCATTTTTCTTAAACCAGGCCAGGAATTTTGGCCATAAAATGTCAGTATGAAATTTTCCTGAGTATGATTTCCTGTTTTCAGAAAGGAGGCAGAAAGAAAAGATGGATGAACCTTACTGCAGAGTCTGTGCTCCTTTGGGGCAAGAATTGCATGTGTCTAAACTACTCTATTTTCCACAACCTTGGCAGTCCTAATGAGTCATCTTGGTCTTTAAAAAATGGTTCTCTGTATTGGTCATCTGAAGCTGTGACAAAGAATTAATTAAGGCACGTTTGTAGATGCATCTTCAGAAAGGTCCGTGTGCTTGCAACAGAAAAAAAAAAATTGTATGTGTGGGGGCTGCCTTTCAGAGACACCTGCCCAGGCTGTAGGAATAGGCTGACAGAAACCTCATGAAATTCAGCAAGAACAAACCCCGACTCCTTCCCCTGGAGTGGATGGATGGATGGATGGATGGATGGATGGATGGATGGATGGATGGATGGATGGATGGATGGACGGACCCACGGACCCACCAGTGGTCATGAAGCACTGGTGTACCCCAGTAGCAAAGGCAGCTAGGAGCAGGAGTGATGTGATAGATACACGCAGGGAAGTGATTATCCCCTTTTTCTTGAGAATCATGAAACTGTGTCTCAAATAGTGTCCAGTTTTGGGCTGCCTGATAGCAGAAAGACATGGATAAATCTGAGTGCATCAAGGAAGTTGTCACCAAGGTAACTGGGAGATGAAGAATTTCTCTTATGAGGAGTAGCTGAGGGAGTTGGACTTCCTCAGCTGGAGAAGAGACAGCTCCAGGAGGACAAGCAGAAGCCTACCTGCACAGCTGAGGAAGTTAATGAGAAGTTGGAGCCAGGCTCTTTCATAAGTGCCTGGCAGGAGGATGAGTGGTCATAAATTGGAGCGGGGAAGGTTTAGACTGGGTTTAAGGAACTGATTTATCACTGTGAGGCTTTTGGGGTTTTTTTTGAAAATCATACGGAGAATGGTGTCTTGTTAATTAGAGGAGAAATCTCCAAAGGACACGAAATGCCTCTCTTCACTTAGCTTCTTCTAACCAGACTTACATAGGATGGCTGCTAATAGCACTGTCAGTCTCCTTTTGCTCAAGAGGCCACATACTGCTCTTGAACTTAGGCAACTTTGCTCATATTTTTCTCCCAGAAGGACCTACCATATATGAAGCTAATCTTCATGCAGCGCCTTTTTATCAGTTTCACCCATTTGTGTCCTGCCCAGTCCAGCATTTCTGATCATTTCTGCAAGCAACCATCTATTTGCTTATGGTCTATTACAACTGCACTCAGAGAGCTCTTACTTTCTCGTTCAGCTCTTATCAGTAGTATGAAACTCTTCAAAAGACTTATCTCTTGAGTTAGATTCACCACAGTGCTTCACTTGGTTTGTGACACTGGTGTCAGAAGGAAGCCAGAATAAACCAACCAAACAGGAGTCATGTGTTTCTTTTTAACCCAGTACCCCAGTCAGTTTGTTTCTTCCTTCTGCTTCTATGTTTTATAGTGCAAAAAACACCTTCAAAGATGACTTTGGATATTTATGTAAACACAGCTTTATTTTGACTCTATGCTTTTCAAAGCATATACTTTACCTCCTTCAAGAGACATCAAGGCAAGAAAATAGCCTGCATGCTCACTCAGGTCTCCACTGTTAGAAGCTGCAGAATGGCTGTTCAGGCTGTCTCAGGAGTGCTAACCCAGCTCCTCTGGGGAATGCACACTAACACACTCTTTCACTGTGTGATCCTATATGCCCAGGCAATGTGACAAATGGCATTTTCTGGAGCCTACAAAGGGACAGCAGAATGGGAGAAGAACTGCCAGTCTCTGTGGGTTTGCTCCTTGAGCACTGACAGGGTGTTGGGCTTACTGTGTGCTATTTTCTTTAATATTGTCCCGGCCTGCAGGAGGAGGAGAGTGGCAGGACTGTACATAGTGAGCAGGCTGAGAGTGATGCTGGTGCAACTCGTAGGGGAAGCTTCCCCTGAAGATGAAGAGAAGGCTGTTCACCATGGATGACTGTCACTCTCACAGGAAGCCTCTACACACTTTTATTCCTCTTATGCCAACTACAGGGACATAAATAGCACTTAAGTGGTGCTTAGGTGTTGAACTGACCTTTGGTCTGAGCGAGTTTCATGCTTTGTAAACTCCCTCTCACCGTCTCAGTGCACAGTGAGGATGGAGAGCTCAGGCAGATTTAGTCACCCATTCACATCCCTTGCAGTTGTTAGACAGAGGAGCTCTGCTGTAACGGGAGGCTGGGTCTCCGGGACTGATGATAATCTTTTGTGGGGACACATGCAGCAAACATTTTGGCCCTCTATTCCTGTGCCTGGTAAAATTTGGTCAGTAACACATTTATGATTAATCTGCCAAGTACTGGGTATGGAAAGGCTATTTTCTTTAAATTTTTCTCGGAACTTGCCAGCCAGATTCCTGTAGGATCTGGAGCACAGATATAGAAACCTGATGGGGCCATCAGACCTGGCCTGATGGAAATGAATCCAAAGATAATAGTTCCCATATCTTACTATTTCATTAGTCTCTTTGGATCCATCTCATGGTTTCTACACTTTGTGGTCCTGCTGCTCCTTACTATCTCATGGTGGGACTTACACTTGCAGAAGTGCTAGTAGCAGGATGAAACCAGAGCTGAACAGGGGTCCATGGATTTCTGAGTCTGGGTCACTGAGCATCATCACTGTAGAGTCACCACCAGGAAAAATGTTTCCCTTTTGGTAAAGAGGAGGGGAAGAGACCTGAACTTAATTTGGAAGACTCTAGGTAAATACTCAGTCCAGAGACAGTGGATCATTTGTGGGTCCTGTCTGCCAGGAAATTGATAAACGTTTGGGATACTCTTCCTAAATAAACACATTCATCTGTTGGACAACTGCCTGCATGTGCTGGGAACCCATTGTCCTAAGTTATCATCTCAGCCAAAGTGGGAGAACCCATTAACTGTGCTCTTGGGCCAGAACTAGGAGAGAGGCTGCTACTTAGAGCAGGAGTGCAGGAAGGCATATGTCCAAAACAGGGTTAAACAGTGGAGACAGAGCCATCATCTTGGTGGGGAGAAGCAGGAAGGTCTTTGTTGAAGTGCTTGCAGAGTAAACAAAGGGAGGGTTTGGCAGGAGGTGGAAGTACATCTGTGCACACAGTCCACTCCCACTGAAGGAGGGTGTCATCAGCACCAGCTGGAAGATGCTGGAGTTGTGTACTGTTCAGTCCGTGTCTGCCAGGTGATCCTCAGCCCCTATGGCATAAGGCAGCTATTCAATGCCACCACCACCACTTTCAGAGAGGGACAAAACTGAGGTCTCATTTTTATAGATCAGACTGTAGAAAACCCCTAAGACTGGCCCACTGTACCTCCTCTTGGTACCAGTCCAAGTGCAAGCTTGTACTGTATGGTGGCTTCAGAAGCCACCATAGTGTGTGGTGGCTTCTGAATTTAATGAAACGTGTTGTGTTCATCAATGCAAAATGTCTTCTGCTGCTCAGGAGCTCATTTGGTACTGCACTGGTCCCATCCTGTGCTGCTCTGGTCTCATCCATGACTGGTGCTGTGCTGGTCCCATTGGTGCTGCACTGTTCTTGCTGAAGCCTAGAATGGAGCTGTCTCTGGTAGAGCAGGGATTAGGAAAGAAGAGCATTTTCTGAAGCAACCCCTTAAATGGGAATTTAGAACTAGGGATTTCATAGCCACAGTTGTAGCTGCACTATTTAAAATATGGCCAGGCTGACACCTCTGTGACTTACTGCTGTGTTTCCTTTGAGAAAAGTTATTCCTCTGCTTGCTCCCTTTTTTCCTCAGCATTTCTCAATAGGTTTTAAGGTAGTATTTAATTAGCATTTAATAATTACTTATTTACTATTTAAAGAATTCTCAGTGTTAAAGGAAGCAAATGAAAATGCTTAACTCTCTGGAGTTGTCTTTGGGACAGCCACATGGCAGATCCTCTGCACATAACCACAGGGCAGGATTGTTCTTGATACAGCAATTTGATTCTCAAGACTCACTTGTTCCAGTGCATTTCAAGGAAAAGATGAGTCAACCCACTAAAGCTTATGCATCCTTGTCCTGTTGTGGACAGTCCACTGTAAGAAACCAGATGGTTCACAAAAGCCAGTTGGTAACTCTCCTTGCTGCAGAGTTACAGGAAAACAAGTAGGACACCAGCAACGAAGCAAACCATTATAGCTCTCCTAAGAAATGTCCAAAACCTGTCTCTTGGCCTTATTTGGCTCAGAGATTTCCCAGGGAAATTTCAGGTCTGTGCAGCAAGGTACAGTGCAGTCACCTATGCTTCACAGGCAACCCTGTGGCAAGCATTGTTCTTCTTCAGGAGACATGTCTGCTGGAGGAGCCAAGTGTGTTAGGACCTCAATTCCAAGCCAGTCTTAGTCCTGGGATTACTACATCCTACCAATCCCAGCTTTCTGCCAGGGACTGTATTTACACATCTGAACTGCTGCAACTTCATGTCTCCACATGGGAGATGAGAAGTGAGAACAAAGGTGGAACCAAAGCCATCTTTCTCGGCTGACACCCCACGCTGGCACCATCTTTTTACTGCTGCAGCAGGTGACTTATGCGTGAGCAACCTCAATGTAGTTTGGTATCTCCTGACTAAAATCATCTATCCAGTTTTCAGCCTGGCACTAGGACAGAGTGGGTGCTTGCATAGATCTCTTCTCTTAACTTTTTCCTGTATCTGGAGCTCAACTTGTGTTGTAAGTTGTTAGGTGTTTCCTTGGGTTGGTGTCTGCATGTTTTGCAATGTTGCTCAGAGCAGAAATAGCTGAAAGGTTGTGAAGAGCCAAGGGCATGGCCAGAGTGGCAAGGGACAGCAAGTAGCATGCTGAAAGGCAGGCTGTGTCTTTCAACCCATGTCTGCCATGTGGTGTTTACATCTATCTAACTTATTTCCAGCTGCGCAAGAAAACAAATTTTACTTCTGCTTTCCTGTACAGTTACATCATTCAAAGTTTTCCTTTCCTGTAGTTTCATGAACTGACCCAAACACTTCAGCCTTATCCTCTAAACTACCCCTTTCTGACTTCTTTATCTACCTTCTTTTCTCTTTCTTTGTATCTCTCCTTTCACTCTTATTTTCTTAAACCTGCCCAGGGCTATCTGCCTTTGAAATCATGGGGTGCTGCTCTGGTCTGATCTGTATCCAAGTGATAGATGCTTGACACTTACCTTGACACATTGATTAGCCAGAACAAGGTCTCATGAAGGTTAGAAGTGCACAGATCCACATACACTTTCACTCCTTTCTTTCTTGTCCTATTTTATCTTCTCACTTTCTAAGACTGCAGAAATTCCCCATACAGCACTGTGCAAGGCTATTCTCCCTGGAACTACTACGTAATCTAAACCAGTACTGAAGTAATTAGTACCATCTTTAGAGCTCAAAGGTGATGCCTTGTGTGAGGTCATTTATTACGACCAGTGTCCAGGCTGTTCCAGAGGAAACTCACCCCTGACTACCTCAGCAAAGTTGTTTTTGGCTTCTTTACACTGTGACTTTGTCTTGATTAGGAAAAATGTTCATTTAGGTCAGTCTGGCTGACCCGATTAGCAAAGCCTGCTCAAAATGCAGTTAGCATTTTTCCTAGAATAGATGCAAAACATAATGCCTTCAGCTGAGCAATTTGTGCCAGGAGTTCCCCTGCAACAGGAATGTCAGGGCTCCCTTGGGAGAAACCTGGCAGCTAAGGCTGGAGGACTAATACAACTTGGGCCTGACGCCAACTGTGTTACACAGGAGGGAACTGGATGCTACACTGGTTGTGGACATTCCTATTGGATTGTCAGCATTCCTTCTGCAGGTGAGGTTTCTTAGATCAATGCCCAAACAACATCCTCCGTGCTGGCTCCCCACCACAGTGTCATGGGGTCCCTGGCTCCTCCTCTCGACGGCATGGCACATCCGGGGGAGCATTGCAGCTCAAGAATAACCCATTTCTGCTGCTCGAGGCGCAGGGGATCTACCATGAGAACCTGCTCTGGCTCTGCAATATTTGCAGCCCCCTAACTATGTGGAGGAGAGCTTTCCCCTCCAGAAGGGGAAAGAGGTAGAGGGAGACCAGGATGAAGAAGAGGACCCAGTTCCAGAGCCTCAAGAGTTAATTGTTGCATGTCAGAGCAGCTTGATGTCAAATGAATCTGCTAAATTCATGACAGTTGAAGGAAGGAGCTGGGCAGGTGCTTTTGGCTAAGCTCACTGTTGTCCCAGGGGGAGGGACTGCAAGCCAGGCAGCTCAGGGAGGAGGAAACCAGCTCTGACATTTGTAAAGACTGTTGATGGAAGGTTTCTTTCAAAGACTTTTCAGTCTCTCAATCTGAGAGCTCTTTGCCCAGGGAGTGCTGGAAATGTGGCTCTTCTTTCCAAGCAAATGTGGCAGACTCTCAAAGTTGATGAGGTGCTGTTGAGCCACAAATACTGAATTGCCAATTGAATGATGTTGGGTTTGTTTTTGTTGTGTTTCTCCTGTCTTTATGGACAGTGCTGCAGTGGGGTTGTTGGGAATGGGAGAACTGTATTTTAGTCCTGGTTCTGCCAGTTTCTTAGTGTGTGATCCTCGGGGTGTCACTTGCAGTGATGCAGCTTTTGCTCACTATAAAAAAGTGGACATCCTTTTTCTTACTGAAAGGAGCAGGTCATCAATGGGTGAAGCAGATAAACTAAGACTGGGGTGGGGTTTTGGTAGTAAGTATCTGCCAGGAAAGGTCCATAGGAGCTATTACTTTGCTTCCCTAGTTGGACTCTTTTTCAATGACTTTGCAGCTACACATATTTGCCACATTTTCAGTTTGGCTGATCTATTCTCCACTGGTATCCCAGCTATCCTTCACCCCTCTCCTGTTCCTTCTCCCTGCGGACTGCACGTGTCTCCATCTGACCTCAGATACTTCAAGCTAATCCAGAGTAATCTTCCTGTGTCAGTATGAATGACTGCGTTGGTCAGCATCAGGATTTAAATTGAAGTGCTTTGGCCCATGCCGTTACTGGCCTGACCACTCTGGGCTGTACTGAAAACCAAACGATTTGTGCTTTATAAATCCAGTGAATGGGCTGTACTCAGACCTCATCCTCCACTGTACAACCAGATCCTGGCTCAGGCACAAAACCTAACTTCTCTGTCAGTTTGGTGCAACTTGCTGAGAGCACCCTGTTACATTTTTGCCCCAAACTGCTGCATGGTCGGTGCTGGGCTGAGTTCTCAGGCTCTCAAACTACTTCTCCGCTGGTTTGTAAATGAGAAGGAGGTAACAAGCTCCTTCTCATAAAATACCAGAATGTCATGGCTTTATCAGTCCCTAGCAGGACATTCAAGACCCATGTCAGTCCCTCCTGCTGCTCAGCACATGGTTTTGCACTTTCCCTTTCTTTGGAGGTGCCTTTTCTTCACAGTAACTCTGTCCGGCCTATTGTAAAGTTAGGATCACCATCATCCATTGGGAAGAGTGATGCAGAGGTTGCTTTTCCATCCTCTGATCCTTCTTCTGCTCTTCAGGTATAGTTGGCAGCAGTCCAGCAGCTGGATTAGCAGTAATTAATGAGCAAATGGCCTGCAGCCCTTTTTTAGACCTAGCAAAGCACATACCTTTCACTTTTTTCTTACATGGTTTTGAGCTGTTTTTTATCGTGCTGGGAGAGAACGGAGTAGCAGCAGATGCTGCTCTGGTCAATACTGGGAAGTGAACAGAGGCTGCTGCACTCCTTTCTTTGCTGCTAATTAGTACCAGGGTGGTAGGTAGAGGCTGCTAGCTAGGACAGCAAAACTGTTTTCTCCCTCCCCTTGTAGCTGCAGCCACAGCGAGCAGTCAGTGGCAGTTGTAAGCAGCTGGGGTGAGCTGCAGCAGAGCAAGAGCAATGCTGATTTCTTAATTTTCCTGCATGCTTCAGGCTCCAGGTGAACAGCCCTTGCAACCTCCTCCTTTGTGTCCTGGAGCTGAAGTCCCAGGTGAGGTGAAGGCACATATTACTGTGTCAAGCCCAGCAGCCACACAGTGTGGTGAGGTCACCCAGCAGCTTTCATACCTACAAGTGCCAGAGACCCACGTCCAAACCAGCTGCCCATCCACTGGTCTCAGATGCCTTTCTGATATTTGATGAAATTGAATTACCTAGAGTTGTCAGAGGATTTATTTACTTATTCTGGGAAAGAGTGAAGGACGCCAGAAGGGATGGAGAATAGGGAAAGAAAGACTGAAGAAAAACCAAAGATGAGAGAGGTAGCTATGCAGTTAGCATTCCTGAGCCATCTGGACCTGTTGGCATGGCCCCATCTGGATGGGCTCACGTGTTCATCCACAGCATGATGTAATCTTCATTGTCCAGCATTTGATTTTTCTCCTTGTGCTGGATAGCCTCATATCTAGTGCATGTCTGGAGCGGGCATTTTGATTTCCTGTTGCTATTTGTGGACTTTTCCTGGCCGATCCTCAAGCTCAGCTCAGGCGGTTTGCATTCCTCAAGCAGAAGCAGCAATGCCACCCTGCCAGCAGGAGCGGAGGCCAGCTGCAGCCAGCCTGCCAGCCCGGGAGAGGCAGCCCTGCACGGGGAACCAGCTGTGGTTTGCACTGTGCTGCAGCTGGAGAGAGAGTGACACCTCTGCCTGGTGCTTGGACCACGGCAGCTGAGCTCCAGAGTCGGCTCAGCCTTCAACACCAGCACAGAGAGGGCTGGCAGGACCACTGTTCCCAGATGCTCACGGGCTTTCCTGTCCTGCTGGATCTTGCAGCAGAACAGGAGGAAATAGAGTTTTACTTGACCCAAGACCTATCCTTCCCTTCAGTAGATGTGAATAAAAAGCAACTGATTGACACTGAGCCGGTAGAAATCTCCAGCTAGCTCCGCTACCAGCTGTGTGCCAAAATGGCACTCCCGAGCCCACCAGCAGTCTCGAGAACTGGTGCAGTTCAGAGCTGTTCCTCTGTGGCTGCAGATGTTATGGTGTCGAGGTTTCAAGGCAAGAACTTAGAGAAGGCTCCCTCTTGTCCAGTTTCTCAGGTTTATTGTCCCAAGCCAGGATGGATGAGGAGAGAGAGCGAGCGAAGCCCGCTCTTTACATTTAAACCTGGGGGGAGTTACAGTTCTTTACCAATCAGGTTACAGTGGGGAGGGGAGAAAGGAGGGACCCATGATCTAGCACCCTATAGGAAGGGCATGGGGAGTGGAAAGGGTCAAGTGGACCAACTGGACACTGAGGAACAGGGAATTCTCTTGAACTAGGGGTAGGAACCAGGGAAAATTGACATTAGGACTAGGGAGGGGAGGACCTAGGATGAAACCATCATCAGGGGGTAACAGGAACAAACCATGGGGAGGGGGACCCACCACCACAACTAATGATTGCAGTCCCTCTTCTTTACAAATACCAGCACCAGAGAACACCAGGGCTCTTGACTGCCCTGCGAAGCAGGTGGGCTTCCCAGCACATAGGAAGGGAGGCTGGGAAGGATCTGGTCTGACATTGCCAAGTACCCACTCTTGATAGTGGAAGGCCTGTTGTCCCCTTCCCTCCATCACTCAGTGCCATTTGCAGGAGGCAGTGCAGTCTAGTCAGAAGGATTCGCTCAGGTTCCCACCATGTTCTTGCCTCACCAAGACCAGCCATCTCTTTTTTCCTTGTGTCCTTCCTAGCACAAGAAACGAAGAATATTTGTATGTCTGCCTCCATAAGAGCACACTGTTTGAAGGTCTTTAAGTCACAGGAGCCACACAGAACAGCCTTCTTCACTCCATAAATTCAATGTGTAGAGGGGCAAACAGTCAAGCCATAGGTCCCCTCTGGCTTTTAGAATTCGAGCAATTCCCACCCTCCTGCATGATTGGGAAAGTCTGAGACACTTCGAGGATGTAGATGGGATTTCTCTACCATGTACCACTGCTGCAAAACCTCAAACCCAGCAATATGAGGGCCGGCTTCAGATTATGCCGTTCTCCACTCTGACTCAAGATGTGGGTAGCTGCGTGATGATACACTAGGCAACAGTTTGACCTGAGCATCTAGTGCTCCCTCCCTTACAATGCCTCATCCTGCCCACATGCCTCCCTTGGTTTTGTTTCTTCCAGGGGCTTGGGAATGGGGAAATTGAGTGCAGTGACCCCCAGGAAGCAAAATTATTTTCAGTGGAGAATCCTACTGCCTGGTTCAGAATTCGCCCTGTTTGCATGCGAAGGGAGCAGGGCTTTGCTTTCATAATAACCCAGGGACAGCCTGTCCACCAGGGATGGACTCCCTGGAACCACAGAGCTGAGCTTTTCCACCCAGCTCAGCTCTGTTGAGTGAGAGAGTAACTCTGGAAAACGACTGCCTTTTTTTAAACCAATTGGCAAAACTCTTGCATCTCTCCTGGGAACAGGCCAGGGATTTTGAGTCACTGCTTGAGTGGGTTGTGGCCAAGGTAGTCGTACCCAAGATATTAAGTGAGAGAGGAGAGATCCACCCAGGAGTGCCAGCAGAAAGAGAAATAGTCATGACCATAATGAATAATAATATAATGATGAAAAGATTCAGAAATGCACTGCCTACTCCAAAAATAAAGTTTGAGGACAACTCAAATGTTGTAAGAAAAGAGAGGAAAGAGTCGAAAAAGACAGCCAAAGCCTGCATGTCAGCTGCAATGCAAGGAGTCCTGTCCAGCTGGCCTGGGTTCAAAGAGCTCCTATTGTCCAACAGCATTTCCAAGACACCATTCAAAACTTTCAGAAAATAAACCCAAGATGCAGGGTGAGATTTATCACACAATAAAGGCAAGCCAGATGTGTGCACCCTTTCGGAGAGAGACAGGAGGGAGGCGAAGGAGGAGTGAAGCGGAGGGGTATCAAGCAGCAGAGGCATGAGGGAAGAGGTTGGTATGAGAAGGCCTGATGCTGTGAGGATCCAAGCAGGAGCAGGGGACTGGATCTGTGCTGGGACACGTATTGGGCACTTGTGAAAGGTTTTCTGTTTATCGAGAACACCCATACTTGGGAAAATTCACTTAGCATCAAGGTTAAGGGACAAAAAGGGAAGATCTCACTGATGCTTTTTTTCTTTTGTTGCACATAAAACCATGATGGATACTGAAAGGTTGCCTCTTGTCCTGAATTATATATCTGCAAAATAAGGCCCTGTCTGAAAGAATGTCCAGGAGCCAAAACACTGTAGATTTTGTCTTGATTTTCTAAGGCTCACATAGTCTTCATTATTGCTTTGCAGCACTGGCCACCATGGCAGGGCTGTAACTTCTTTTGCCACAGGAATCACTCACTTCCACCTGTGATTTGATTATGTTAAAATCTATTTAACATAATCAAATAATAATAAAAGCAATTAAATACACAGAAAGATAATTTAATCTTTGAATATACTGCTAACATGGAGTTACATGACTACAACCTGCCATCACTAGATAACTCCTCAAGTTCTCCCTGCCTGCAGAACAACCTGGCAAGGTGGCCATGCCATACCATACACCACAGNGATGTAGTCTTAAACTGCAAGTTTAGGTTGAATGTTAACAAGAATTTATTCAGAAAAAGGGTGACTAGACATTGGAATGGACTGCCCAGAGAGGCAGTGGAGTCACCATCCCTGGAGGTGTTTAAGGAAAGACTGGCTGTGGCATTTGGTGCCATGTTCCAGTTGACATAGTGTTCAGTCATAGCTTAGACTTGATAATCTCAGAGGTGTTTTCCCACCTAAGTGATTGTGTGATTCTACGATTCTACAGACAGCAGCAAATTCTGGGCCTAGTTTCAGATCAGGCTCAGTCAAACCCTGCCACCCTGGGGTGTCTGGAGTGTTCAGTCCACCATACATGCCAAGGCTGTGATGCTGAAAGTAGTCACAGGTGACTTGGGCATTGATGCAGTGCCTGGGAAAGACAGGGTTGCTGCTGCTCAGGATGCTGTCCTGCTGCTGGAGGGGAATGACAGTGGCATTCACAGGCGGTTTGGCCTTTAGTGCTTTGGCCATGCCATACAGAGAAGCAGCAACAACAAGGGGGTAGCAGGTCAGTGGCAAGCTATTCGAGCATACCAGGGGCCTGGGTGGACCAGGCATGGAGCAGCAGGGACCTGTGATATGTGAGCAATATGGGTTCAAGATGGGGGAGCAGCAGAGGAGTGGCAGCCAAGGGGTGGTTGGATGATCACTTGTGCCCCTTGGGGTGCACATGCACTGACTGGCTGTGTGCAGAAGTGTGCACAGCATCTGTCCATCCTGCCTGAATCTTATTAACACTGCTGAGAAGTTCACTTTATAAGGTCTAAAATTCTCTGCATTTTAAAGAGCGCAGAAGGACTGTCTGGAGTGTATGGGCTCTTCTTTCCTGGAATGTAAAGAAAACCTCGGCTGTGCAGCTGGAGTGCAGGGGGCTTCATTCCTTAGTGAAAGCAGAGAAGGGAAATGCAGATGTCACAGCTGGGACAGGAGATTTATCTTGGCAAGCAAAGAGGAAAAAATTTTCAAAAAGAAAAGAGAAAACTCAGAAGAATCCCCTCCCCATCTTCATTGCTTGCCAGCACGAGCAGAACCTCCAACCTGCAAAGGCCTTTCGTCTCCTGGGCCTGGGCTGCCGCCCAGCTGGATTTAGCCTCTCGCTGCTTTCTCTTTGGAGCGAGACCGTTGTGGTGGGATGAGAGAGACTGTGAGAACCAGGCTGATCCTGAAGGAAGACTGTGTCCAAACAACTCAGCTGGAGGTGGGAAGGGGAAAGTCACAGTCAAAGAATGGAAGCATGAAAGGGAAAAAAGGAGGGACAGATGCAGCCAGAATGAGTACACAGAAGTGGATCCAGGGGGAGGAAGTCATCACCTCCTCAGCCATGCGTGGTGCCACTGGGCTACAAGAGTGCTACCTTAAGGCATCCCATGTACAACCTAGCAGGGGAGAAGGCTTTGTGCCTCAGTCGCTGCTTGGGGCCTCCAAAGTTCTAACACCAGCTCTTGGTGGGGGTATATGTAGAGTTTGCATTTGGATATCTGGATGCCTTACATTAGCTCCCAAGATAACTGTTGTACAACAGGAAAGGGTGTTTGAATGAGAAGTGCACGCACGCACATACAGTGTGCTATTTAGACAACCCTAAGCATGAGGTCAGGATGAAAACATGTGGTGGAAATATGTTTGGAAGAGTTAGTGCCTATGTCGATCACCAGGAGTGGGAGGGAGCAGAAGCCAGGAGCTGACAGATTCTCACTCTCTCCCCATGGCTGAGGTGGCCTCAGCCTGAGCAGATTCTACTGTGGCACCAGAACAGGTTAAGGCTCTCTGTAGGGCCTAGAGATGCAATTGTTGTTGCCTCCCTGTACCTGTACACACTGGCTCATCCTCTTTGGGTGCTGCCTCCCTGTCCTCCTAGAGTTTGAGGGGGATGGGCAGCCAGAAATCAGGCTTGGATCAGGAAATCCAGCACATCCTCGCCATTGCATTTCTGTCCCTTGGCTGCCCCCTCCCTGACCGCTCACTGGTAATACAGCTTTGGAAACACATCTCGTGCTATTTCTTGGCTTTGGAGCAGAAGAAGAAGGAAGGAGGGTGTGAAAGGGAGGGGAAGATAACAGGAGCAAATAATGCAAAATGAGACTGCGCTGTGAGCTTTGTATCCCATCTGGAAACTGTTTTCCTTCAGTACACTGCACACCCACTCCCTCTAGGCCAGCATGGTAAGGGTCAAGTTTCCCAGTTGACTGGTCCCCCTTGCTAAAGCCAGACCCATCTGCGTGAAAGCTACTTGAAATATCTTAAAGGAGAGTCTCAACAGAGTTGTCGAGTCCTTCACTGTCACAATTAGAAACTCTTGGCCAATTGTCTGAGGAGCAGGAGCTGGCTGATCTCAGCCTGGTTGGAAGGCACTCTCAAAGAGTTTTGGTCTTGAAGAAGCTGTGAGAGGATGAGGCTGCTGTGCTTGTGTACTTCTGTCCGTCCCACCTTCACTCACACCCAGGTTCCATGGACTCTTTCTTGGACCTTCCCTGGTCTGCTGAGACCTTCATTGCCGCTGTGTTGGCAGAAGTCTTCCCAAAGCCCAGCCTAGTCGTGTCATTTCATGGCAGCACATGAAGACCTTTAGCTGTGCTGGCCCTAGCCTGGGTGGGAAACGGAGGGCTAGTGACCACCCAGCACCTTCCATTCCAGCAAGGATAAAGCTACTATCCATTTGGTCAGGTGATAAACCTGCTTCTCTTCATTGCTCAGAAACTTGGAACACTGACCCTGCCATGTGCTGCAGTGACGTACACAGCCCTGAGTCACCATATCCTAGTTCCCTGAACCCTCTCTCACACATGCAAAGGAAGAGTATGGCTGAAGCTTTATCTGAGTTTTGCCAGATAAGTGTAGCTCCCAAAATTAGGCTGGGTGGGACAAAATTTGCATATTCTGGGTTAACAGGCTCAGTCTAAACTAATTAGTAGTGGTTTTGATGGCATCTAGCCAAAATAAACTCTGGGTTGCTCCTCACTGTGTCCATCACAGTTGGATCTTGACAAGAGGATGCTCTTTCTTCTTATGATGTGGTTGCATGCACAGCTGTCTTATACAAATCAGAAGTCTAAAATTAACAATACCTGTTGGCTTCAGGAGAGAACAGTCAACCCAAGAGCCCCAGTAGTCTTCCTGGGATGTGGTGACAGCTTCCTGCTGGTCCCATAGTTTCCACTGTGGGTATAGCCAGCTACAATGCCATGTTATTATTTTTGTTTGCTTTACCCTTCCTTCTGCTGCTTTCCTCTTCCTCTTGCCACCTTCTTCGAGTAAAACAACAATCTCCAGCTTTGTGTCAGCTCTAGGTGCTCTCCCTCCTTGAGGGTGTTGGATCCTTGGTGCCCACCTTGATAGTAACTATAGTTATGGCCAATCTCATGGGCTTCCTTCTCTCCACTGGCTGTGTTTGGAGATGTTGGACTGGTATATGCATGGTGAGAGCTGAAACGGGCTGCTTTCATGAGAAGGCTTTGTATTTAGTATTTAGTATTTAGTATTTAGTATTTAGTATTTAGTATTTAGTATTTAGTATTTAGTATTTAGTATTTAGTATTTAGTATTTAGT
>VZSE01007886.1:3704501-3741372 GCA_013398275.1 Promerops cafer
TTTGTATTTAGTATTTAGTATTTAGTATTTAGTATTTAGTATTTAGTATTTAGTATTTAGTATTTAGTATTTAGTATTTAGTATTTAGTATTTAGTTGTCCTGGAAGATCCTTCACCCAGGGAGGGGTGCAAGTTTCATTCTCTGCTCATCACCCATGTTTTTCCTGTACTGTGCAGTAGGCCTCTGTCTCTTGGGAGAGAATGGTCTCTTGGGGACCTGAACTCCTGCACCTCTGGGAGAACAGTGTTGCCTTCATCCTCATTTCCAAACAGCGAGGTCTTCCAGCAGCAAGTCTGCTGTGTGGTGTCTAAAATAATCAGAAACCTGAAATTACTCCTGCCAGTGTTGGTGCCTGTGTTAAGGCTCTGATACTCAGTCCCTTGCACTCATTACTCATCTCTCACCCCTCAGCAGATGCTGGGGTGATTTTTTTTAGTTTCGGAATAAAGCCAGAGACGCATCTCCGCCTCTTCCCTCTAGGTAGGTTTGTCCAACAATAGAGAGATTGTTGACTGACCAAGGGATCATTGTTCTAAATGTGGGTGGGATGCTGCTAAAAGATAATCTGTGTAACTACTGCATGAATGCATTTTCTTGACTCTCTTCAATCCCACCTCTGCCTTTGTTAATACACAGTTGTGAAAGAAATTGGAAGCGCAAGGCAGTGTCACAGTCAGCTCTCCCCACAGCTATCCATTGAGCTCTGCTTCTCTTCCATGGCTACACAGTGGTCCTAGTTTTGATGGTCACAACACTAAATATGATTTGAGCTCAGCTCTGCTGTGTCGTGGTGCATTAGCAGCCAGCACTCTGAATCCCTTCACTTTTCTGTGGTTCTTGCCCTTACCATAAGGCTATCGTGTTCACATCCTGTGTTTGCTTGTGTTGTTTAGAGAACACAGGACAAAGAACAGCTGTTACATGAGCAGGCACTCTCTGGGGTTAATGCTCGGGACTCCAAACTCTTTATCCTTCTATGCTGTAGGATAGGACAAAACCTGGTTTTCTAGTGCTTTTTAGATAACTATCTAACCCAGTTCCATCTGCTGACTCAGCTCCCTCTGAAGTTACACTCCCCACAGATGGTAGGTGTTTTCTGTTACTTGATTCAAGTGCAAAAATGCTCCTAGGCAACTTGGAAATTGCTGGGTTGATTTTACCAAACTACCCCGCCAACTCTGCTTCTGCTGTGGGAACAAGTGGAGAAAACTTTAGCCCAGACATCGCAGGAAGGGCCTCAACACTAGGATTTAGCATGAGTGTGCCCTCTCCACCCTACTTGGACGTGCAGTGTTTGGTCTCCAGGGAAGCCTTGGATGGTCGTGTGTTGGGCTGTCACTCCAGGCAGTCGGAGGACAATTGGGAAGGAAGTGAATGGAGAGAAATCTCGTGTCAGGCAGAATGCAGGTGGCAGGGACTCCACCCCCACTTCAAGCATGCTCTGTATGCATATGGAGTAGCTGAAGGATGATGTTGGAGGGTGAAAGGCTCATGTTGGAGATTGCTGCTGCTTACCATCTTCCTCTCCCACTCGGTGGGAAGTGTGGATCTGTTCATCTAGAGCCCACTTCACTCCCCAGCCTCACCCCAAAGCTCTGACAGCCAGTGGAATGTTGACAGAGTGGTACTGCACTCAGGTAAAACAAATATACCTTCCGCTAGGAGCAGGAACCTACAGGCTCCAGCATCCGGGGTCTTCTGGCCACCTCCTGCCTCAGTCCTAGCACTGGGGAAAGAAAGGACAGCACACACCCCATGCTTCTCTAGAAGCCAGGCTCTCTCCTGAGCTGAGCTCTCACTCTGGAATTCATTGGCATTCATGTCTCCACTCTAGGACCTACGTGGTCTCTCCCACTCTCATTCATACCCTGTTGCTCTTGGTATTTCAGTATACTGCTTTCAATGCCTTTCTGCCCACCGAGATGCTTTTCCAGGCAGGGGGTGGGGGGACAGACCCAGTCTGACTTTGCTGAGCTCTCTCCAGTTCATTTAAGTTACACAGTTCTGACTGTGTAATATAGTCACTTGAATCTATCTGTCTTTTCTTTCCTCTCCCTGAGCCAGAAGCCTCAATCTGCCAACAAATGGGATAATTTTTCAGCTGGTGTTTGGCAGCCATCATTTTTCTCCCTGCCCAACCAATGCTTTGTTGTAGCAAATGGAAAAGTTAGTGATTTGACTTCTGAATAGGAGGATATGCCTCAAAGGAAGAAGGTTCCCTATAGCATCAGGAGCTCAGCTCTGCAGCAGCACTGGCCAGATTTACTAACTGTTACTGGAATGATTAGTGGAATGATTGTTGGTTGTTAACAGCCCATCTGTAGTGTTTAAACTTCATCGGGGAGCTGAATTTCACAGGCATTATCTGGCTGAAGTACAGCCTCATATGGTCCACAGAGGGGTTGTTAAATCCCAGAGGAAATTAAATACAACAGGGGGCCTTCCTGTTATGTTGATCCAACTGATCTTTTTTCTCTGATAGAAATCAGCAGCTGGGTTGATGTTCTCTGGGGCATCGATGTGCCTATTGCTGCTGGCAGAGAACATGAAAAAGTGTCTGTCACTAAGGACAGGTGCTGAAGACCATGACTTTGTGCCACACTTATATTTTATCATCACATGAATCTCTTTCCTTGTACTCTCTTCGTTTTGTTGTCACAGTGAGATGATGTGTGGAAGACACGGATAGATACAAAGGAATGGGGAGATAAGATAATGTAGAAAAGTTTCAGGCGTGTTTGTGGCATAGATAAACATGCAGTGATGTACAGCACCACATCCCTTTCTAGCTTAATTCAAGGTGTTTTTGTCAGACTGATGCAGGTGAGGAATAGGAAAGGGTTTTTGCCATCCAAAAAGGGCTGATGCTGAGGTTTGACTCTCAGTGCAGAGGAAGGCTCTCAGATCCTTCTTGGAGTTGACACTAATGCTCTTTCTCCCTTTGTTTTTCCTCAGCATTTCTCAGAGAACCTGGATCACTTCTCTGACAATATGGAGGATTTCTCCAATGACCTCTTCAGCAGTTTTTTCGATGACCCAGTACTGGCTGAGAAGAACCCTCTGCTGGACATGGACCTAGATCCACCCACTCCAGGCATCCAGGCAGAGCACAGCTATTCCCTCAGTGGAGACTCTGCTCCCCAGAGCCCCCTTGTGCCTGTCAAGACTGAAGATAATACTAATGGTGAGCATGAGATGTGCACACTGCACAGCTTTGGGCACATCTGTTAGCAGAGGCTCTGGCTGGCTTTCATATATAAGGACAAACTGGATATTCCTTGGACTTGCACATGGCTAATCCAGGGAAGAATTTGATTTGCTGTTGTCAAATACAGCCCACATTTTTCCCTTCCATTTGTGCTCTGATAGTCACATTACTCCTTTGCCGGGCTTACTGTTATTTACGAGGATAATTGGCTGTGGCTTAGTGTGCTGCCAGCTTCTGGCAAGCAATAGGCAATGTCTTTTTAGGACCCTGCAAACTTGGGTGTGGATGCCCTAGATCCAGCTCTGTTTTGGCATCAAGCAGCAGGGTTTTGGCTTGCACATAGGAAGCATGAGTCTCTGGCTGCAACCAGTGCTAGTACATGTGGAAAGCTAAGTGGTTTCTTTACCAGCAGATCTTTTAGCAGGAGACAGAGAGGAACAGTCATTTCAAAACTTATTTTTAAAACAATTCATTTCAGGATAATTTATGATGGCTGGGTATTTTTAGAGCTGTCCTTGCAGAGAGTCCTGTAATTTGTGGGATTGTGTGGGTGTCCCAACAGCTGATGGACACTAGGCTGCCTAAAAAAGCAGTGGCACAGGCTCAGTATACACAGAAGACAGCTATTCCTTTGAGCAACATTGAGACCTGGGACAGAGGCTTCCTCTCATGACTGTGAATGATCCCAGCTTTCTGGTACAAACGCCAAGGCAGAAGGAGAGCAGGCTGGCCTCTGCTACCTCTTTGGTCCTTGAAAAGGCACAACCATCTGCCACATTCCTTAGGGGCATCTCAGAGAGATGCTGGGAGAGAGGTTTATGGCAGGCCAAGCAGCTCTGCCTTAGTACCAAAAAAGCTTTCAATTTGCATTTCTTTTTCCTTACTTTTGACCCCAGTACAGTCTTGGAGGGGGCAACTAACAAAAAAACCCCCACAAACCAGCATGAAGAAATAAACACAACTTTGTTTCGCCCCTGAAAATGAATAGGAGGAGATAAGACTTGAGAATGAGAGAAGCCAAAAGAATGCATTTGTAGAAACAGTGAAATGAAGACTGCCTGCATGAAGCTATCTCAAGGACTCCTCTCTGAGACACTCAGCACCACTTCTCCTTCTCTCCACTGTGTCTGCACATGCCCTTCCTTCAGCTGTCATGTCTCAAAGGCAAGACCATGACTCTCTTGAATGGAGTGTGACACTGATCCTTGGGCAGAGGCCAGCACAAGGTGTACAGTGCATAGCCCAGGAGAGTTTGAGATGGGCTTGGCACTTGCTCTCTGAGAGTGCAGATCAGTTTTATAAGGGAGTAAGGCCTAGCATTACGATGGCAGGTATAGGAGTATGCACCCAGTTCTGCAGCTAGATAATTCAGCTCATCTTTCCAGGGCTTTTTTGGCTCATAATTGCATGTGAGTCATATTCTAGTGAAACCCTGAGTCAGGTCCAGTATTTGCAACACTGTGCAGTCCTTTTGGCACAGCTCCATCCAGTCTCAGTCCTTTTAGACATTCAGTTCCAATTAATTACCCAGAAATGGTTTTTCTTTAACATTAAGCAAGCTCTGCTCAGTCTGCAGAGTTCCTTAGGAATGCCCCTGCTCTGTCTAGGCTTGGAGCTGAGGCTTGCTTTTTATCAGCTTTCTCCCAGCTTTTCTGCAGATCTCCAAAACTCTTCCAAATCCTGCCCCTTCCCACATGGTTCCCACTAACACAGGTCAGCTAGGGCAAGCCACTGGGTGCATTGTGACCCTGCTTATCAGTGGAGTCTGCTTTCCAGATGGCTTGTGCATACGGACTGGCTGCTTCATTTCTCAGTACCAGCCCTGAGCTTTGCAGGGTGTGATTTGATGCCCAGAGCAGGGAGAGCCAGGGTTGTGCAGAACAGCGGGCACTGGACCAGTCTCGGGTTAGTACCTACCTTCCTGTACATGTCCTGCTTTCTCACTGCTCTTTGCCTCACCTCCTCAGCCCTGGGCAGCTACAGATATCTCTCAGCCATATTTCTTCCCAATTGATACAGAGTATCTAGAGCAGAGGATGAGTGTCTTGGCATGCCTCATCCACCAACATACAGTGAAATCTGCAGTGTTACAGTCTTACCTCTGAAACATCCTCTCAGGCAGCAGAACCTAGACGTGTCCACACAAGATGCCTACTCCTCAGTCCCTCATTGGCCCTCTGATGGCTTATTTGTCTCTGATTCTGTAACCCAATCACTCCCCAGAAGAATCTCCGAGGGTGGGAAAGAGAGCAGGGTCAGAATGTAGACAGGAAATGGGAAGACGGCACATACTTATTTGGGTGTCTGCTCCTTGGCCTGTCTGGACTGACAGCGCTGGGGGCTGCTCTCTCACTGAGTCAAGTCTGATCCGGGAGAGCCCTTGGTGATCTGCTCTCCCTTGTCTGGTAACTTGATTGAGCAGCAGCCCTCCCAGACAGAGGATACCCCACACATCTGAGAAAAAGAGAAATGCAGATATTTTCAACAGAAGGGATGAGGAGGAAAAGGCTTCAAATGACAGTAAGGAACTTCAGAGTAGTCAGTAGGCAAAATGTTCCCACGGTGGGCATAGCAAAGCCATAGAAGAGGTTAAAATGGGGAAAGCTGTGAACTCTTCAGCACTTTTCAAAGGGGTAGGTTCAAGTGAATCATCTATCAGGACTGACACAGGTTTAGTTGAACTTGCCTAGAGCAGTGAGATAGACTGAAAGATCTCTCAGGGTCCCTCATTTCTGTGAAAGGCAGAAGTCAGTCCAGATTTTCCGGACACAAACACTTATGGCTGTGGGACACCTTGCCTCCTTGCATCAGAAGGGGTTTGTCTGCATACCAGGGTAACTAGGACTTCACTACCAGCTGTTGGTTCGGTGTCCTTAGCAGGACAGAGAAAACACAATCCACTCTGTGTCTGCTCAGTAGGCTCTGCATTGTCTCAGCTGTACACTGCACCCCTGCCTGAGATGCTGCCTGATGACATTAGCACTGCTGTATTGTGGGAAGCTCTAGAAGGCAATCCAGCAGCACTGAGAGCAGCACACACAGCTGACACACACACGCAGCAGCCACAGGAGCTGCGTCTGTGCTTGACAATGTCCAGTTGCAGAGGCAGCTGGAAGGAATGAACATCTGCTATGTCTAGGCAGAAATAAGAGGTGCTAGACCAAAGACAGGAAAACAACATATTCCATTGGCAAGGCTAACACTGTGTTATCATATATAATTCATGCCTGGGCTTTAACACCACTGTCCAAGCAAAGGCAGAGGCACGATTCTGCCCTGGGCTCTCCTGAAAACAGAGGCTGAGTAGGGCAAAGACAATATGAACGTACCTTCAAGTTAGATCAGATGGCAGCTCCCACATGAACAGATGCCTGTTTGTACTCTTCTTCATGCAGGCTTTTCTGGAGCAGAGAAAGACCTTTCTCTCCTCTTGCCAGGACATCTTCTGGACTGAGGCCTGCACTGCACAACTGCTCTGGGCAGCAGACAGCTAGGTAACATCCCTGGGCCTGACTCAGAGTACTGCATGCAGACAGCAGTGCAGAGAGGTTAGAGAGTGAGTCAGACTGTGGCCTTGTGGAGGCAACTGGAACTCTCTCTGCTGACACATTTAGCAATAGTCTGTCCTATGTCAAGCCAAATGTATTTTTGCTTGTCAGATAAAAAGGGAAAGGGAATGGATGAGGATTAGGAAGGAGGGTGCAGCCTGCAGGCCGGCTAGCCTTTTGGCAGGCTGAAGTATTTGAAGAGCAAAGACCAAAACTTTAGAGCAGAGCCCAGGCAGCTCTCCTGCCTAGCAGTCCTTTTTCCATCTGATCTGCAGTTTATCTGGGATTTCTACTTGGAGTGGCAAGGCTCACGCCACAGATGTGCATGGGACAGAGCAGGCAGAAGGCAAGGGGAGCATGCCCCCATGGCTCCATTCAGTTCTTTTCAGACACTCCCTTTCTCTCACTGCTGCTTCTTGTCCCTGCCAGTAATGGCAGCAGGGTACAGCTGTGGACAGCAGTACCCTGAGCAGCCCAGGGTAGAGAAGAGAGTCTCAGAGGTGAGACTGAGGGGAGCAGCTGTGGAAGCAGCCTCACAAGCAGGTGCTGCAGTGGGCTTCCTTCCACAGAAATGGACCTTCCCCCTCTTCTGTCATGCAGCAAAGCCCTGGTACTTGGCACAACATCATCAGGAGGCCAAAGCAGCACTGTCAGCCTTTCACTGTCATGTCTGCTGTCTCACCAGCTCTCCAGCACAGACATGGTGCTATTCTTGGTAACACACCTGGCAGCTCTGTGATGCTGGCCATGCTGCCTAAGGAGCAACAGCCCAGCATCCTCCTCTCACTAAGCCCTAAATATAAATACGCTCCAGAGGATGAGACCTAGACATTACTGGGGGAAGAAACCCTGCAACTGTCCTCCAGAGCTTGGGCTGTACAGTCAGAGCACAGCAGAGACACAATTCCTCTTACCTTTGTTCTGTCTGCTCCCCACACACTGGGGAGCACACACTGGGGGTTCATTCTCTTTTGTACTCTCTGTTGTGGGCCTGCACATGTTTGTGTGGTGACAGTGCTAAACTTGGAAAGGCAGCCTCCTCAGTCAGAGGAAGCTGTCTGCATGGATTTTTTTTTTCCTTGCCTTCTTGCTGGGATTTGACTCTCCTGTTGTGCATGTTTCAGAGCTGGAGAATGGAGTGTGGTCACTGGGGCCCAAGCTCTGCTCCATCATGGTGAAACAGGAACAGAACCTGCCTCTAGACCTGCCTGAGTCCCAGCTACCTGCCAGCTCCATACCAGTGCTGAACCTCAACCCTCTGCAGAGACTGCCACTCCCTGAGGAGGTGAGCCCATCAAAGATCTGTCGGGAACCTGGGCTCTCACATATCAGCACCCCTGCTGATGCAGACCCAGACATGTGACTGCACGGTCCTGGAAGGTGATTTAGTTACTGAACAGACAGGAGAAGGTGTTACAAAGCCCAGATACTGTATTATTTGTCATTCTCCTCTTGAAATGGCAGCACAGGAGGCTTTACAATCTTGGTTAAGTATAAGCATGTTTCCTTGGCACAAAAGCCAAAAGCTTTAAGCTTGCACCTACTGGGGATCTGTCCCCTCCAATATGCCAGTATTTCTGTAGCCGCTCTTGGCTTATTTTCATTTTTCAGAGAACAGTGTCAATTAATGTGATGCCAGTGACCTCACTATTCCTGCATACAGACCCCTGCTCTGCCACTGTCTTTTTCATGGCTTTGGACTTGTCACATAGCCTCTCACTCTTTGTAGCTGCTCACTGGAAATGTTGGTCCCACTCCAGATCCTGCTTACTTTTTCCTATGAAGCAGCAGGATTTATTATTTCTGTGTAACAAGGGGCCAACTCTTTTGGTCATATCTATGTTCTTAAGAAGTCTGTTTTTCTGAAGGAGGTTCACTTATGCCACTGGTATGGGGATGCAAGTTGAGGGCTTAGTTCAGCTGGCCTTGAGTCCAGCTGTGTTGGATGAGAAAGTCTGACCAGTCTCACACAGACCTTGCCTATCTTGTAGCAGCTCAGTAGATAACAGTAGACCATCTCTGGGGTTCACTTCCTTTTTTCACTCATGTTGAACATCTTCCCATTTAAACAATCATCCGAAACAAATGGGTTCTTCCAGCCAAAACTGTGCACAAACTTCCTTTATTATTTACACAGCTTGAACTTGCTGTGCCCTCCAATCTCTGCTGTGTATGCTCAGCAGCCATATCATGGTGCTCTCTCAGCTGTGTTTACAGTCTGGAGGAGTTTGCAATGTGTCTGTTTAGTGTAAAAACTCCACCCTATGGTGGGCTGGGGGCTGGCAAGCCAGGAGGCTGAGGGGCAGCATAACGCAGATGGGAGTAAATCTACTCTTTATTCAGCTCTCAGTCCCCTCCAATTGGAAACAGTTGCCTGGTGGTCCTGGTGAAAATCACATGAACAGGACAGCACAGTTGTTCTGTTTCTGTACAACCTCTATACTCCCATTTATAATGAAGGCAGATCAAAGAGAGACTTCCCATGGTAACACAGGGGTTGGTTTAAATTACACTGTCTGGGTCTATCAAAGGAAGAATTGCCAAGAATAATAGTTATCTCCCTTGTGGAGGTACTCAGCTCAGTGCATTGCTTGGCAGCACATCCATCTGCCAGTGCCACTTCCTCTGTAAATGTGTTTGCACTCTGTGTGCCCAGCAACTGAGACTTCAGGGGCTTATGTTTGAACTCTTGGTTTCCTCTGTGGTGAGAGGCTCCTTTGGGGCAGAGCTGTGAGATGGGGCAGGACAGGCAGCAGGGGAGCAGTGGCTATGGACAGAACTGGTGGGAGCCTTCTGGGCAGGGGAGGTGGCAGTGGCCAAGAGCTCTTTCTGCTTCTCTTCCACAGATTCCTATAGAAATGACTCCAGCACCGGTGATCAAAGCTGAACCTAAAGAGGTGAACCAGTTTCTAAATGTACCTACAGGTAAGAAGATAGAATTTCCTGGTCAACTATATTACTCAGCTATAGATAGTTATTATAAAGGGTGGAAAGACAACACCTAGAGGCAGAGCTGTGCATATAAGGTAGCACTGGGGCAGAGAACAATAGAAGAGTGGGCACTACACTGTTCTAACTCAGATCAGTGTCTGCATCAGGAGCCACACACAAAATTGTTCAGACAGGGACTCCCAGGCAAACAGGCTACTTCAGAGTTGGAAATATGCAAGAGTGCCTTTAAAATCCTCAGAGAGACTGTAGAGCTATCCAAAAATAACCATCTGAAAGTCAGGAAATTCAGGATCCAGTTTAATTTGAAAGAAACCCAAGCATCTGAAAATCTGCCGATGCACAAATGAAAGCACTATGGGAACTCCCACTGCCGCAGAGAGACATTCCTTAGGCATATTCCCACCTCCATTAAGGCCCCTAGGGCTCTCCAGTACAAAGTGGGGACAGTTTTCAAGTGCTTGGAAACCAACTGAGTGACCGGAGCCCCGTTGGATCAAGTGTGCTGGCAAGTGTGTGAGCCCTGCAGTGCTTTTGGAAGAGCTTTCCTCTCACAGAGCTTCCTGTACTTGTGAACAGGCTATGGAGCAAAACCTAACATCCCTGGAGCAAACAGGCTTTTTACTTCATTTTGGTTGACACTGGAGTACCTTATTGCTTTGTAAATACCTTCAGTTCCTTGGTAAAGCCCTGCCAGCTCCTCTGCAGTTCCTAGTTTAGCACATTTGAGGTCAGTCTAACCTCTGTCTTGGGCAGCGCTTTTTCTCAGACTCACCCCATCTTGTGAAACTCATCATCCTCTCCTTTCAGTCCTGTGTTATGGCAGGGCCCTATGCCTGTACCAACAGGCTGACATGAGAGCCATTGACTTGATCTCCTTATTCCTCAGTAGATGACCTGGTGCAGATGCCTCCAACTCCACCCAGCAGCCACGGCAGTGACAGTGATGGATCTCAGAGCCCTCGGTCCCTGCCTCCCTCCAGCCCAGCCCGGCCTGCTGCTCGCTCTTCTGCTGCCATCTCCTCCTCACCTCTCCTCACAGCACCACATGTAAGGAGGCAACAGAGCTGGGACACAGGGCTCCCTGCTGTTCACAGGGGTTTGTAGGATTTCCAAGGCTTATGAGGAGGTTCCTGCCCTTGCTAAGGTCTCCAAGCTGAAATGCTCTGTCAAAGCAATGTGATGTCTTAGCACAAGGATGTGGGGACAAGAAATGCTCACAGGAGTGAGAAGAGGCACAATGAATCTTGCATATCTACCAGCAGCTACCTTGTTTTAGCAGGTGCTGTCTTTCATGCATACTTTGGGAAGTGGCCTATGCACTAAGAGGACTTTCTGAGAAGGCTAATGAGAGAGGGGAATTACTGAGAATTCCCATAACCAGACCATTTTAACTGTTGCCCAGAAATTTGTTGGCAGGGTCCTGCAGTGCAAGTGTGTAGCCAGCCTCACTATGAACGAACAGATGCCCTCCCAAGTAAAAGAGGAAAGGAGTTGCTGAGCTGTGCCCCCAGGATGAGGTTGAGAGAAGGAAAGAGCACTGCCCTGCACCTGTTTGGTGTCAGTGGGCAGCAGTGTATTCTACTCTGATGTGTACAGCCTCTGGCTGCTCTGCAAGGCTTTGAGAAGGATCACTGGGGTAGAACTCCTTGCTGACACTGATGGATGCTCTCTGTGTGTTTCAGAAGTTACAAGGAACCTCTGGCCCACTGCTCTTGACTGAAGAGGAGAAGCGCACCTTGATTGCAGAGGGTTACCCCATTCCTACCAAGCTGCCCCTCACCAAAGCAGAGGAGAAAGCACTGAAGAGGGTCAGGAGGAAAATCAAGAACAAGGTGACAGCAAAAAATGTAATCATTCAGTTCCCATGATTCCAGAGCATCTTCAGCTGACCAGTACTATAGTTACCCTCACCTCCTCAGCTGCACTGCAGCTCAGAAAAGGTGGGATCGTGCCTTTGGTACACAAGCACGAGTCTTCCAACCCACAAAAATGGTGCCAAAGGACATCTCTGCTTATATGCTCTGCATACAGCCATACCTGGGAAGTGTGGCTTCCAGCCCAGCTCCTGGGAGTGTGTGGAGAGGGTCCACAGATCAGACAAACTGGTCTGGTCAGGCCTTGTTGCAAGGACAGGGAAACCAAAGCCATTGCATGGTGCAGGACGGGTGACACTAGCCAGGCAGAGACTGTGAGATTTTAAACTGGGATTAGAAAACATCCTGTGGGAGACATGGTGAGACTGAACTAATCACCCAGTGACTCAGAAGTGGCCTGGGGCAGAATGGCCACAGCACATACCCATGTGAGTCAGAGGAGTGGAATGCAACCCTAAAGATGCTCTCAGCAGCGAGGGGCATAATGCAATAAATGGTTGCAGGCTACAAGCCAAGGAAGGCTTCGTACCTACAGCATCAATCCCCCCCAGTTTTGGCCTAGAGATCAGCAGGAATGGCAGACTGGAAGGCAACTCCCCATTTGCCTTTAGGATGCTGTGTGTGCAGGAAACAGACAAGATGCATGAGCCACAAAGAAATGTCCAGGGGCTTACGATACTGACTCCCGTCTGCTCCCCTCACAGATCTCTGCTCAGGAGAGCCGCAGGAAGAAGAAAGAGTATGTGGAATGTCTAGAGAAAAAGTAAGTTTCTTCTTCTCAGTCTTACTTTGAAAAAAGGAATCCTGTCCATGCACAGGTCCCCTTTCTAGTGTTTTGTCTCTGAATTACTCAAAAAATACAATTCCTTGCAAGGCTGGCTGCCCAGGAGTTTGGTTTGGGATCCTGCCCCTACTCTACTCCCTCCTAGAAATCCTCTTGCGGGATAAAGATTGGTCAAGAAATTTCGTGTTTCCAACTGCTTCATTTGGCTGGTCCCCTGCAAAACACAGGCCATTTTGGCTGCCAACAAAGCGGGATTTTGGGTTTCCCCACTAGAAGTTGCTTCTATTTTCTCTGTCCCATAAGTGGCAAGCTGTCTGAGAGCACTCATCATGGCTTTTTCCCCCTCTCTTCCCATGAAGGTGGACACACAAACACTTGACAGCAAGAAAAACCTTGCACTACAGTTATTTCCCACTCTCCCCCACTTCCACTCTGCATTAGCTTTGTTTTTCTCCTTGCAACCTTGTTTTTCTCCTATGCATGGCAGGCATAAGCCTAAGGTGATGTCACATGACACTGGGCAGAAAACTCCTGTACTAGCAACCCCTAATGCACATTCCCAGGCAAAGAAGAATTCTGGAATCCAGGCACAAATTCATGTTTCTGTATAATTACCATCTTCTTCCCAGTTACTAACACCATCTGAGATCAGCAAATGGAAAAAACAACCCCTAAACCCAAGTTTAATTAACTCTTCTCCCTGATGCTATTTATCTTGTCTAATTGCACAGAAATGCTCAATTAAAGCAGATGATTCAAGGCACCTCTGTGCATGGGTATGTCCAGGCATCAGAGCACATCACCTCCAGCTAGTGTCCCATATGGGGACCTTCAAGCCAGGGCTGGGGAGTTGGCTGACCTCACTCAAAGGGCAGGTCCAGGGCGTTTGGTGCTGGGGCCTCCTCCCCAGATGTGGCTGCGGTGCCTGTATGTACTCAGCAGTTTGTTACGCTAGAGCATTGCTATGACAGATGGCTTTCAAACAATGCCAGGTTTAAATGTGAACCAAAAGCAGCATTCAGTGGATTTTTTTTTACTAGAACATGTCTTTGGTCAGCTTGGCTTACTAAAAACTGGTTTTTCAAAACCTGTACTTGGGCCCTTCCCCATTCAGTTTGACACTTTTGCTGGAAGCCCAGTTTTTGCACGAAACGCCTGGTTCAAAGGCTGTGCTGCAAACCTCCAGCAGGATCAGGCTGTGTCTCTGGCTTGCCTTTCTCCCGACCTGGAGGCACTCCCCTTCCCTTGTCCCAGCTGCAGCCCAATCACTTTCCCGTCGGAAGCCGTGGGAAGGAGCGTGCAGGTTCTCTGCTGCCCTCAAGTGCCTGCAGTCGGAGCTGGCCCAGCGTTTGTACAGAACGGCCTGGATTTCACAGCCAGGGCGCAGAGCCCAGGGCAAGTTCTCAGGGAGGGTTTTGACTTTGTCCCCCTCCCCCTTTTTCATGCTTCTTAGGGGAGTTTGGAAGTAATAGAAATGTCTGCATAACTTTGGGTCTGTCCTGACTTGACCTGCCTGTAACCAGGTGCTCCTCTCTCCTCCCAACCCAGACCTGGAACTGGGAACTGTCACATGTAACTGTCCACCTGCAGTCTCATCCCTGCTCCATTGGGGCTGGCTGCAATCAGGTGGGCCAAGTAACATTTGATTTCAGGACCATATCTGCAGGTGATGGATGAAGACACTCCATACCCCATGAAAAGCAAGGACTGCATTGTCTTAATCTCTCTGGCCTCTGTGACTAACTGGCTATGGGTTTTATTCCCATAGGGTAGAGACATACACAACAGAAAACAATGAACTCTGGAAAAAAGTGGAGACCTTAGAAAATGCAAACAGGTAAGAGGAGCTAGACTTGACCCTCTGTGGGTAGGGCAGGGTGGGTAGGAAGGGAAGTCAGGAGCGCTGGAATGGGGGGACAAGAAGAGAAAAGCAGGCTCTCCAAGCTCCTGGACGGGTGCTGCTTGGCGAGGTGCTGGTTTTCAGCCCATGACAGCAACGAGGCAGCTGGGTTTGGTTAGCAAGCCTGGAATGTTTGTGTTGGGACGCCAGGACACTCCACAGAGAGGGGAGGGAGGGAAGGCATGTTTCCCAGATCTCTTCGTCCTTCTCCCTGCAATCCTTTGGGCTCGTGCTGCCTTCTCCATTTCCCTCCAGGGCTCTGTCTGTCTCCAGGGCAGATGCATTATGGGAGGCCCCTCATACCAGTCTCTCAGACCCACTGTTTCTGCTTTTGGGCTCTTCAGAGAAATATAAGGCCCTGGGCATATTGTGGCTGTTTCAGGTTTCTCTTGAGAAAGCTGAATAGACTTGGTGAATACAGGGAAAGCCCATTCTTCTAATAAAAGTAGAGATCCCAACTCCCACTGAATCCAGGGCAGTTCCTTGTGCATGTGGTGTTCCAGCCCTTTCTCAGCCTCTTTTGGGCAAAGCAAGCCCAAAGGATCTCTGTCTCATCTCCTGCTACTGCTGACCTGAAAGGAGCAAGCTTGCTCCCACAGCCCCAAAGTTCTCTCTCTCAAGGCTCTGGGTTTCCTCACTCAAAGCTCTGGTGAGCACTTGGGCTTCTAATATGCAGAGCTGGCCAACCAATCACCAGGGGAATTTGCTTCCCTGAAAGCAAATAGTGAAGACTTCTACCCTGCAGTGGGGATGGGCAGCTGGAGCTAGAGGAGAGCCCTGCTCTGCCCTCTTACTGGGCACAAAAGGTGTGAGCAAGGGCAGGGTAGACTGCAGGTGATGCTTGTCTCTATAGCTCCATTTATATCAGCTCGAATTGAAGAGGAACCACAGCCAGAGAGCCAGTTCCTCTTCCGCTCCTCTGCTGCCATGACAGCTCATGGAGTACTCCTAGAGGCTTCACTGCTCACCTTCCTCCCATCCATGACACCAGTGCAGTGGCCTTGGCTTCCAGGTCTGACACTGGTGCTGGGACTGGGGGTTGCCAGGCATGGTCGGGCTGAGGTGTGCGAGAGCCAGAGGTCTCCTGTCTGCCAGAGCTACAGCTGCCCAGCTGCTCTCATGCATGGGGCACACCTTGCCCCCTGGCCTCTCTGGGAGTATGGGCAGCCCTGCTGCTGAAAAAGTGTGAGCCCCACCCTGAAAAATCAGGAGGCTGGCCTAAAAGCCAAGAGATTTTTTTCCCCTAAAACACACATTGTGTTCTTTCTAATAGGGTTTGGTTTTTGAGCACTGCCAGTGGGACACTCTGTGCTTCTCTCCCTCCACATGTACAGGGAGCAAAACAGGATTTGGAAAGGGATAAAGCTGGGATTCTCCTGCAATCTCCTGGTTCCAGGACCTGGCATTTTATGAAAGCTCAAACATATTTGTATAAAACAGTCAGTGCTCCCAGAGGGAAAGTCAGCAATAGACTCCATTTCAATAAAATGCAACTCTTGGGAACTGTGCGCTTTGTAGTCTCCCTCATCCCAGATTCCTTCACCAGCTGAGTGAAGGGTTCAGTAGCTTTGGTAACACCTACCACTGTTTTGTATTATGTGTGCAGATGCCCATCAACAGTTAAATGGGGCAGAGAGACCTTAGCATGTGTTCCAACCAGGGCAGTCAGAGAATGAATTAATTGCTGAACTCAAGATTTGGCTTTGCCTACATCCCTCTGCAGAATTTGCCAAGACTGAAGAAGCTCAAGGGGATCACAACTGTTTCTTATTTCTCTCTCCACCACAGTTTGGGGCACAGGTTGAGCTTCAGAGTACATGTCTCTGAGTGAAGTGGGAACAGGCAAGCCTGTGCTAAAGGTCTGACCTGTCTACAAAGTTCAGCCTCCATGCCAGAGCTTGGTTTTCATGGTACACTGGCTCTCCACTGCTCTGGGAATTGACTGGCTGGGCTTCCAGGCACCCAGGAGTCCTAAATGAATGGGTCATTCATTATAGTGGGTAGGTGCAGTGAAGGTGGTGGTGGACCCACTGATAAGACCCTTTTTTGTTTCTTGTTTCCCAAGCCTGTTTGGTCAGAGAACTTAAGCAATATACAGCAAAGGGGAGATACTTGTTTTCACAAGAAGGGAAAATCAAGGTACAATATGAAGTGGGTAGCTCACTTACTGGCTTCTACTTCCTTATTAAGTTTTGATATGCATTGTTTCCTATCACAGGACTCTGCTCCAGCAGTTACAGAAGCTTCAGGCTCTGGTAGCTGGGAAAGTCTCCAGACCTTATAAAATGGCTTCCACGCAGACTGGGACCTGTCTAATGGTATAAGCTTCATTTCCATCTTCCTTATTGGCCATGCTTCTCCAGACAGCTTTGTTGATTGCCTGTCTCTGCCCTCTTCCCTGCTGCCCAGCTCTGTTGTCAGTTACATCTGCTCTTTCCTTTTGTGTTATAGTCACCAGAGCTGGGCCCTGTGTCATACATACATCAGTTGTTTATCCAACAACATTAGAATAATTCCTGCATTTTCACTGCCTTCTTTGTTGGGCAAAAAAACACTTTGTTTGCTCTTCATTAGCTATTAGCCATTCAGCAAAAATCTTCAATGAGCTTCCATCGTAATGTACAGAGTTTTCTTTTGCTGAGCTGGTAATGCTTAATGTTTAACTCAGCAGGGCAGATGAACACTCCAAGTATTCATCCCAGTGGGCATTACCTTGTGTTTATCAGCAAGAAATGGCATCTGTTCTTGCTATGCCTGCACATAGGCTTTGTTAAATCCAGCTGGAATTCTCTTTGTCCTTTTGACTAACCATAATAATTCGGGGTTGTCTGTTGTTTTGGTAATCCCTGTTTGCCTCATAGTGGAGGATCATGGTTAATAAATATTGGCTTCATTGAGGAGTTTTAGGGCGTGCCAGTGTGTAGCCATAAATAGAGTCAATTGTTTATTCTTCTTTTTTTTTTTTTTTTTTTTTTGGGGTAAAGTTTTTGTNGCTGGGGTAAAGTTTCTGATCCATAGTAAAAATATAATCTTCACCCCTGTGATGTCTTTGCAGGATTGTCATAGTAGCTGCTCATGACAAATTTGTCAGAGTTAGTTTTCTATATCTGGTTATCACTTCTGTACTGTTAGCAGTCACAAAGTGCAAACAGATGGTGAGGTACTTGCCTCACTTTCTCAGCACCCTCAGTGTCCTGAGGGATTGTTTTTTGGTCCTGGTTCAATGAGTTTCCTTGGTTCCAGAGCCCCTGCTATGTAATTTCAAGCACTTCCTCCTTTCAAAATCTGCTCAATCTTTTGCTACTCTTTGCTGCCCCCATGTCAGACCAGATTTTAATGACTTTTTTTTTTCCCCCCTGCTCTCTGTCTTCGTTCCCAAGTTCTTTCCACATTTTTTGGGTGTGACCCAGCTGAGCCCAGTGACTCATTGCTCCTTAATGCAGCAGCTCATCAGAGCACCCCTGGCTCCAGCAATTCTTCAATGCTACTACCTGGAATAAGTCTAGAAGAGGTGCCTTCCAGATATCCCCTGTGCTACAGGCTGATATAATACCTAATTTAGCTTTCCAACAGTGTCTTATGTCTCCTTGCTGCTCCCTTTGTTGCAGGCATCCCAGCCCACACACCCACTCTCTCAGACTTCCTAGCTTTGAAGCATTTCAAGAATTTGTAATTTACTTTTCTATCTTTGACCAGTTCCTTTCATAAGCCTCTGAGTTCTCATTTTCCATTTTCAAATACAGCATTCCTTATCATGACAGATATGTAGAATCATTGTGTCTTGCAGCATGGGAGTGGAGCAGGCTACCCTTCTTTAGTCCTGTGTCATTGCTGCTGAATATTTGTATTGCCACTTCTTGAAGGCCTCCAGTGGTGAGCAGTCCTCAGCCTCCTCAGGCAAACCATTCCAGTGCTATGTTATCTTTCCCAGATAAAGCTTTCTTGCCATCTCATCTCAATCTTCCTTGCAGCAGCTTAAGCCTATTGGAACTTCTTCTGCCCATTGTAAGCAAGATCTGCTTATTCTCCCTTTGGGCAGCTGCATTTTATGTATTTGAAAACTCTTGTTTTTGAGCAACTCCCTTCAGTCTGGTCTGCTAAATCACCATGATTTCTTCAGTCCTCCCTTGAAGGCCGAGTTACTGAATCACTGCTTGTTCCCAGAGCTATCTTCCAGACTTTCTCCAACAGCCCTGCATCTTCTTGGAAGTAAGGGCCCAAAGCTGGGCATAGTGTTCCACTTGAAGGCCAGTACAAATCCAGCCAGAAAGCCTGTTCATAATGCTTGGGCTGAGATTTGCCCTTTGCAAAGTGACACTGACCTGGACCCATCTTGTGCATCAGTTTAAGTCCCAGAGCCTCTTCTGTAGAACAGCTGAAACACATAGCCACTGATGTATTTCCCCTGTTAATCACTCCTGCCACCTCAGAGCTCTCAGCAGGTCTCCACATTTGTCTGTATAGATCTTCCCACTGTTCTCTGGGACCACTTCTTCCCATGGTCAAGATCATTCCAAATTTGAATACTGACCAAAAGCCAGTCTTCTTGTAGTCTCTCTCATCTGCAGATTTGATACAGTCCATCATTTAAGTCAAGCTTAAAAATGCTGAATCTTGCCAGATCTGTAACAGATCTCTCTGCTACTCCATCTGCTACTTCCTCACAGTTTGACAGTGAACCCTTTGATAAATACACTCTCAGTATGTCTTTTTTTAAATTAATTTTGCCTCCACCTTTCCAAATGCTTTTGCAGTAGTTTTCCCTAGCTCAATTTCCCTCAATTTTAAGAGGTCAAATAATGAGATGGTCAAAAGCTGTGACATAAATGTTACTCAGAATCAAGCCATGAGTTACTGTTCTGAAGTGTTGTAGAGTTTGAACTAGAAGTGCATCAGAGCGCCAGAGTTAACCTGAAACAAAACAGAGTAAAAACAGTGCTGTTTTGCAAAACCCCAGCTGAAAGCCATGTTAAAGCAAGATGTTAAGTATACTGCTCTTTCTCAGCCCAAAAAGCCTGTTTTGTTTTAGAAGGAAAGAACAGACTCTACAGGGCTGGCTCCCTTTTTTCCAATTTGTGTATTTGGCTGTGATAATTCCAAGCAACATCCATTCAGAATTTTTTTTTCTTCTGTTTTTGTTGAATAAGGATTCTAAATTCTTCATGTGCCTGATATGACATGCTTAGACACCATGTATGCTGCCTTCATTTAATGTCCTTACTTTAAAACCAGCCATGAAGAGTCTGGGCAATTAAAATCCCTCTTTACATAACATAGTATCCCCATGTTACTATTTCATCTTCCACATCTTCTGGAATCTACTGGTGGTCAAAATTACCTTGACATACCAGCTTCTGTGCATTACTTAGGCACAGGTATTCCAAAATAGGTGACTTCTGAAAAGCAGTCAAGCAATTGCTGGCTGTCCCCACAGGCATTGACCCAGGTCAGATTTGCTAGTTTATACATAGATAGTAGAAATCACCAACAGATGCATCGCCTCTGGCTGCTCAGTTTGAGCACTGAGCTGGCAGCAGGTAGTTACAGATCATGCATGGTGCATGAGTGTTCAATAATTTGGCTCTGTACCATTTTCCATGTGTGCCTTCTTGCTCTATACTGGCAGTTCCCTAAGCTCTATAGAGTCCCTTATGATCAGCACTGGCATTTCACTCTGAAGCTTTGCTGTTATGGCAGCAGAATTCCAGATAGCTCCAGACCTACCTGAGGGGGATTTCAGGGGAGATTTCATGTACCTTTCTCCTGTTATCACTGCCTAGTAGCTCTGACTGGTCTGCCTGATAGCAGAAGGCACTGACACATGGTCCTGCATACCTACACGTCAAGCTTAAATTGAACCCTTTCCTAGAATTCTGCATCTTTACTATCAGGTATTAGGCAACTGCAGTGACTGCTGTCATTTCTGTCCTTGCATGGATAGTAGCTTCATTTTGCTCCGTGTGTAGTACCTCACAGATTTCTCCCAGTGGGCTTGTTTTCTTTACAGCCCACAACCGCTCCTGCTAAGCCAATGGTCAGGTTCTCTTTGGTCAAGGCAGAGTTTGTCCCTTCTGTTGAGTCTCCCTTTTTTTCAGCTTGTTTCTCAGCTATGCCTTCCACTATCTCTCCTCAATAGGACAGGCAAGTTCTCACAATTGAACCAGAAATACTCCAAATAAAGCAACAAGAGGAAGTTTCTGACTTCCCTTCTTGAATTTGCAACAGAGATTAGAACAGCAAGCCCCTTCCCTGTCTGGGGGACCACAGGTACCCAGTTGTCAGTCTAAGCAGATCTTCTTACATAGCCTCATGTTGTTGTGCTGTGGGGGGAGTGTTTCTTCATGGCTAGTGGCACTAACTCTGTGCTGATCTCCTTTCTAGGTGCTGGCACTCTGCTTCGTTCTGATCCTGGGATCCCTGATGCCCTGTCTCCCTGAATTCTCTTCAGCATCACAGACAGTGAAAGCAACACCAGCACCAGACATTTACACAACTAGTAAGAGTGAGTCTAACGTGGTTCCTCCATTTCAACTTGTCAAACCATTTCCAGCTCTTCTCTCGACACTCCCTGATGAGGCATAGCATCCTCACCTCTGTGCCTACCCCATATGCTGGGACTGTGGCAAGGGAAGACTCCTAATCTGTTGGTGGTACAAAATCCATAACAGCTCCTTGTTGGGCCTGTTGTCATTCTGTGCTAACCATTGTCCGAAAACATGACAAGTGTCAAAGGAAGAAATATGAGGGAAACGTCCCAGGGCAGACTGGTTGTCTTCTGAAGAGGCTGTGTGTCCAGGGGGGCATTTGCTTCATGAAGCCGGGGGGAGGAGGGTATCCTGCACAGTTACACATGGACAAGGCTGGGTGAGCATGTGCTGAAACCACCATCATGACCCACACCCATTGCAAGAGACCTTGTCCTCATTGTTAACCAATGCTCTCCTTTTTTTCCAGTTCAGTCACGGAGCCTCCTTTTCTATGATGAGGGTGCTGGCTCCTTAGAAGAGAGCTATAGCTCCTTCCTAACCATGGACCATCCTGAGGGGTGGGAAGCCAAAAAAAGGCAGTCTGAAGAGGGAAGGCCTCATCTGGCCAGGACACATGAGACGGCTAAATATCTGAGCAAAACCCAGGGGGGTCCTGACCAGAACCGAACTGACCCAACTCTCAGCCACCTCAAAGAGCAATTCCGTGAGAGGTAAGCAGATGGGGCCACCTTCTGAGCCCAAAACACAGCATGGTGTCTGGGGCTAAGCAGCAGGCGTGTCCATCCCCTCTGCTGCAAGCTAAGGACCGCTGAGCCGCCGGGGCAGGCAGTCAGCTAAGAGCCGCGGCTGGAGGAGGCCAGTCCTGGCAGGGAGCATAAAAATATGAGCAAAAGTTCGTCCATAAAGCAGTGTCCCACTTGCATAAAGATGTAGAGGGCTGGATGACTCACATGGTCCCAGGTTTGTGTTCCATTTAGTGCCCTGGGGAAGGAGTTCATCCTGGTCAGAGCAAACTAGCTGGGCACACAGAGAGGTGAACTTGGAGGAGGCTACAATGAACCTTGACTGATGCCTTGTCTTTTCTTTTCCTCAGGGAGACAAGCTCCAGTGAGACAACTGAATTCTTGTAGCAGCTGCTGGACCTCAAGGCCTCATCTGTCTGATTGCAGGATTCCCTCCTCACCAAGCAACTGAGGGGACTTGGCAGGAGAGGACACTGCATTTAGATACTCCTAAACTGGCCTTGGGTTCAGCTCCTCCCCTTCCCCATCGTCCCCATTAGTGCTGATCTCTCTGAGGGGAATCACAGGACTGCCAGAACTAGCAATAAGTGTCTGGAGAAGCCCTGAGACTCCCTCTTCTCTGGTCTTACCTCCTGCTTAAATGAGCACTACCCTATGGATGTGGGCTCACCTTGGAGAGGAGGGAGATCAGGGGAAGCCCACAAACTATTCAGCTCACTCCCCAAAGTCTCCAGACCAAGGGGGCTGTCCCCACATGTCCCTTGGCTACATCAGATGCACCTGAAGGAGAGAGAAAGTGCTGGATTTACTGTCCTGCCTGAGGGTTTTAGGAGTGGGTGATGCTGGTGCTGGAGAGATGGCTCTGGAGAGTTTGAGCTCATTCCTTGCCCTCCATATGTTAGTATATTTCTGCTTCCATTGAGAGAAAACCTAATTCTTCCTTGCTCTAGTTTTCTCTTGATGGACATGCCTACGTAACTTCAACACCAACTATCTGCAAAGATCTGCACACAAACGGAGTGGGGGGAGAGATCCCAGACAGATAAATCACCATAAAAATTAGCCAGCAGCTTCTGGGTAACCAGAGCACTGAAAGAGAGAACAACTTTCCCTCACAACCCACTTCTCCCCACCCTTAGCACCCCTGTTATGGCAGGGGTGGTATTTTTCTTTCTGTTCCCAGCTTGGGCCCTACAGTGCAGTGCTAACCAGGTCAGGAAAGTCTTCTCACTTTCCATTCTGCAGGCCTCCCCCTTTGAGAGTGAGTGAGAAAAACACATTCCCATAACCCAACCCCCATGCCAGCTCTCCATCCCTGATTCTGCTTCATGCCTAATGGGGTCTTCCTAGAAACCACCAAGGAGAGCTCTACAACCCATTAGTCAGATTAGCCATCATTCCCCTCACATCCTCTGTGTGCACAATAGTGTTGTGAAAGCCACTGAGGACGTACTGGCATTTCTGGAGACAGGTACATCTGTCAGGACAGAGGTGGTATGTTGGAATTGGCCAGGAACACCAAAGAGAGCTTTGGACCTCTTCTTTCTCAATGCTGACAGCAAAGATAGCAAACTCTTGCAATACCACCTCTCAGGCCAGACTTGCCAAGTTTGGTGTTGAAGTGACATCATCTCAAGCCTACGCCATCCTCTTTAGCACTCAGACACCCATTTCTGACCCTTCTTCTTCTCCAGCAAGTCCTGCAAAAAGGCAGAAGTGTCTCCTCACTCCATTCCCTCAGCTGCCATTTGATGGAAGGACAATGTGGGACACGAGTGTCGGAGATCTGGGATGTGGCAGGTTGCCCCATGTGTAACACGGGAGTCCCTGTGCACTCTGCCAGGTCTCACAGCAGGCTCCTCTTCTGCTTGTTTCTCATCAAGCACCCTGGACTCACTCTGCACTGCCCCAGCCTCTCCTCTTCCCCCAGGCTGGGGGAGTGGAGAAGGCTCCCTTTAGAGGAAGGATGGGATGGCTCTTGCTCCAGGACTGAGAGAGGTGAGGGAAGGGCCCTCACATCCTTCTTTTCTCCCTATTGAAAATTGGTTTTGCCCCTCCAAGTCATTTAGGAAAATTTGGACACAGCTGGCTGCAATCATGCATGCGTGGCCAGTGGGGTGATGAAGAGGAAGGCTTTCAGCATTGCTCTGCTCTCCCCACAGGACCCGCTGGTCACCAGATACCACTGCATTCCCCATCCTCCACCTCCACCCCAGCACAAAGAACCACTGCCGGGTCCAAGCACACCCTCCTCCACCCCAACACTTCCACTGAGCATGTCCCCATGCCTCCCACTCCCACCGTTGTACAGAGATCAAGAGCAGAACTCGTTTGTACATAATGAAACTTATTTTGTATTATTGCCGATCCCTTAAGATATTGTATTTTGGAGACTCTCAGATCCTATTTTCAGTATTGTATTTTATTAAGAATTAGTGCGGGCTTGGCATCTATGAACTTCTTTCTTGTAGCAGCTCACTTTCCACTTATACTCCAGCAGCTGCTTCTTCCCTCTTAGTTTTTTTGTGGGTTTTGTTTTTGTTTTGTTTTGTTTTCAAGCCACCCTTTCTCTTCCTTCTATCACTTGCTCTGCATTTGCTTTATGAAGCAAAATAAAAATAAAATAAAAAGATGCAGCATCAGCCCTGGGTTGACAGGTGGTTTCATTGAGGCATGGAGCCCACATACACAGCTCCTCACCTCCTGCTCCCTCTCCCATTCCCTGGCCATGTGCAAAATTGGTTCAGTACTGGGACTTTGTGCTCCATTCAGGGGCTAGAAACAAACTTACATGTTTTATTTCCAGCAGCACTGTCATTGTCATTTCTTCTGCAGTTCTGAACAAGTCAGAACTCTTCTGACTCAGTTTCTTCTCCTGCCTCAGAATACCACTATCATCCTCTTGGAAGGAGGAAGATCATGGAAGAAAGTATATGAGGAGCAAAGAGCTACTTCAATGAAGAGGCTGTGCAGGGGTCTGTACAACAAAGACATAGCTCATGGCATGATGATCCTATCCTGTCTGAAAAAATACCTAAATCTTTTCATTATCTGTAAAAGCAGAGCAACTGCACTCAAATGGGCAACGACCTGGGTCCTGGCTGTCCGTCAGCCGGTGCCTCTGACAGTCCATTTACACCTGTGAAAACTGATAGGTTTTGTCCTGATTTTGTGTGAAACACAAAGCAACAGGGGGTCTATAAAACAAATTTTCATTTTCTAGCAAGCTTCAAGTGGGTTCATCAGAATCTGGCCATTGAAGCAACTCCTTGCAGTCAGCCCTCCATGTTTGGAAGGCAGCCCGAGCAGGAGCTCCTTTCAGAGATGTTATAAGGTGTCTTTATCTCCCACCTCTGGCTGGGCTGGTACAGCATGACTGTGCCACAGCAGAATGTGAGGCTTGGGGCTTACAAATGTTTCTTTCTGCAGATTATAATTTCTTTGTGGAGAGGAGTAAAGCTGTTGCCTCACTGTTTTGACTGAGCTGGCCATTGAACAGCGTCTGGGAGAGACAAGAGCTCTCTCTTCTGAGCCAGGTCTGTACTGCCAAGAGGGAGTTTGATGTGCGATCCATGGCAGGTTAGTCTGACATGGTTTTGCAGACCTATGCAGAGCTCCCTTCCCCTGCCCACCCACCAACACAAGGAAATGCCTGACCTTACCCTGCAGTTTCTTCCTGGGCCAGAACTAGTTGTGAGTTGAGAATGGGATGTTTTCCCTGCAGCACCTCGTCCAAAAGCAGCCTCCTAACCCTGTGTCAGGAGGGTTAACCCTCCCCCCACTATGGGGTGGGGCTGCTCCCTGCACTCATCGGATTTCATCCAAAGGAAGGGCTCAGCCCTGCTTTGCTCAGCCCCATGAAACTTCACACAGCTCTTTGAGGATTGCCTTCCAGGGAGATTTTGGCCTGCACCATTCATGTACACTCCAAAACAGGTGCAAGAGGGAAGCTCTTAAAAGGATGAGTTCTCAGGCTTTGCCTCCTTTAACACAGCCAGACCAATCAGAACCCTTCCATCAGGAGAAAATTTCCCTTCATCTTGACAAATCCTCCTAATTCTACCAACTATCTCTGAGCTGCTCAAAGCAGACACATTAGGATCTTTTGATCCCCACTATGCCTCCCAAAATGCACCAGCCAATCACACCTACCAATTAGGCTACAGCAACTAATTAGAGCAGATAGAGAGAATTAGCAAAGCAAGAGCCACCTTTTTTACAAGTCACCTTCAGCCTCACTCAGTTGCGCTTGGTCTGCTCCAAGTGCCCCAGCTGAGCTCAGCCACCACAAGCTGGGCTTCTGCCCACTCAGGGTCACATTTCTCAGAAGCCTCTGCACTGTCAATTCATAGAAGCCCTGAACAAAAAAAAATGCTAACAGAACATGGACTTTGTTTGTCAGAGACAAATTATTCCCCATTATTCTGTTACCAGGCCAATTAAAAACAACAAAAAAAGAGAAAATACTTCGGTTTTGTGGCTCGCCGCTGCCAAGGGGGTCGCTGGCAGTGTGTGGCAGCAGCCTGGTGGGTATGTTCAGTTTGTTACAGAAGGACACATGCTGTTCGGGCTCTCGGAAAGTATCCATGCTCTCCAAGCCTGGCATGATCCCTCTTGCTGTTCTCTTTTGGGAGTTGTGCTAGCAGTTGTGTCACATATCCATCATGGGATAAACAGGCTTGCTACCAGGCAACAAGCCTGGGCTTTTGGACATCTTCTGGGGAAAATGGGGCAGTTGCACACCCTTACATCCCCCAGATGCTTGGGTGGCTTGTGAACAGTGATAGCACCTGGATGGACACTGACCTGGCCTGCCTCAACAAATCTGTATTGATTTTCTAATCTGGTGGCTGAAATGGGGCTTAGAGGTGAGCAAGGTGGAGGGTCCTCTTGTGCCCAGGGAAGGCGACTGTATCTTCACAGAGCTTTTCTCACTAAATGCTGCTTCCTAGAAAGCTCATGTCCTGCCTATGTCTGCAAAAACAAGGATGGGATCTGTATGGTAAATACCAATATAGCCACACAGATGGAAATCCCTACCCATGGCACAGGAGAGGCAAGCTCCTGCATGTCCCCTGGGTATGCAGGTAAGCACCAGGTAAGCAGGTGACCTGGCTCAGCTGAAGGGTGCCAGGAGGACAGGACTGACCCAATCTTACTGTCCAGCCCCATCATCCTCAGGTAGCGTCTGCCTGGTCTTCCCAAGTCCTCAGGGAGCTCCAAGTGAAGGGTGACCCCATTCATGACAGAAACACAAAACATCCAGCAGAGTCAGTTGGGCAGAGAGAGATGCAGAAGCCTGTGCAATCCATTACATCCCCTTATCCAGGCATATCCTGTGATGTCTCCTCTTCTCCAGACAAACAAAATCTGTCCCATCCTGCCTGTGTGACAGCTATACAATCTGGCATGTGGGTAGAAAGGTAGAAATCCTCTGCTGGCATCTCCTCTCCACAGAGAGGGTTTCTATGGAGCAAGATCAGGCCCCTTGGGAATGCAGGAGGCACCCACTGTCCAGGCCTTTACTCTGACTTGACCAAAGGTGCTGTTAGTTCCAGGCTCTGCTGTGCCTGGCTCAGGGGTCTCCTCTGCCTGCAATAAGGGCCTCTGCTTCCCACCCTGAAGCTCCTTTCCTATGGCATAGACACATCCACCAGTGAGAAATGCTCTCCCTTCCTTCCTACCTGGAAGTCTGGACCCTGCTCTCACCCAACTTCCTATTGTATCCATCCCTGACTGGTCATCCACTTGCTCAGTCTGGTGGCCACAAACTTCTTTAACCATAAAGGACAAGACAGATGTTTCCCAAAATTCCCTTGGAGCAAGGGGACAAGCATTCTGCATCCCCTGTAGCTCCTCTGGGCAGCCCATCTTTGTCCTGCCCTGACAGCCCAGCTGCCACAGATGAAGGTGGCTCCCATAGTCCATGGCAACAGAGGCTCCCTAGGCCAGGAAGAGCCCCGGGCAGAAAGAGAAGCATCTCACTGTGGGTGGTGAGAACAGGAGCCACTGGGCACCTGCTGCTTCTCCCTTTCCACAGCCTGCTCCCAGCCCCTGTGGGCAGCAAGAGGACATGGAGTGAGGCCATGCACCCATGCAGGGAGTACTGGCAAGCTCCCAAGCAGGTCTCTGTCCCCGCAAGTGAAGGTGAAGCTGCTTCCCCAGGGCCAGCTGTGCTTGTGCACAGTGCTGCTGGGGGAGGGCTCACCCAGCAGCACTCCAGCTTTCAAGGAGAACAAAACCCCTGTGGGGGCTGGAGGGGCTGAGTCACACAGCGAGGAGGGTGTGGGGCTCCCTGCCAGTCACGATTCCGTGGAGGAGTGGGCTTGGGGGCTGCTGTGCCCCTGAGGGAAACAAATCCCCCAGGAGTGCAGCCAGAGAGAGATGTCATTGTGACTTTTAGGGCCAGACAAAGGTTCGGTAACTTGAGCTGGAGGTGCCAGTGGGCTGTGGTTACCAGGAAAAGACACAGCACTTCCTCAGCCCCTGCTGCTTCAAAAGCACATGGGAATGTGCTGTTCCACAGCATCCTGCAACAGAGGTGCCACAGGGCCATATGGAGGTGATGGAGAGTGCTGGAACAAGGGATGAGATGCTCCTGATGACTCCCAATGTGATACAACAGTCAGAGCAGGTGGAGGACGGGTTCCTGCTCCCATCATGCCAGACTTCCATGGGAAAACACTGGGATTACAGGTGACTGCAATGTGCTCCTCGTGCAATTCATGATTGTAGGACCTTGCCATGATGCAGGGGATGGCTCTTACATACATGAAGTTTGAATTTTCTGGGGTCTAGCAGGTAAAGACACATCATGTGAATCTGGGACAGAACAAATCAGGCACATATGGGAGCTTTGTAGGGATCTTTTATCCCAGCTGACATCCGCAGCACCATGGTGGGCTGGGACTGGGATCACAAAGTCCAGTCCAGGACAAATAAATGATGCAACCTTTCTGATGTGGGCAGAGAACAGAAGGTCATTTCTACCTCTGGATGCCAAGATTGGAGAAAAATTGACTTGAATAAGGAAAAGTCAGGAATAATGTAGCCTCCTAAGTGGCAAGGAGCTCAGCGAGCCAACTGGAAGGACAGAGGTCATGCTACAGCAATACCTCTGCTCAGATGGGTACCACTGTCCACAGCTGGGGACCCTGTCCCTGCACAGATGCTGGATGATTGGACACAACAGCAGGTACTTTGCTGGGGCTGCTGCTGTCATGCAGTTTTCCAGGCTACCTGTTTTCACCTGACAGCAGGTCTGGTTAAGACAAGTGGCCGAGACCCAGCTCCCTGAGCAGCCCTTGCAGGCAGGCAGGTGCCAGCCAGACTGCAGACAGAGAGGGGCAGCTGAGTTGTCACCTTCCTCTGTCTCCCCAGACTCCAAAGAGTTAAGTGCCAGTTTCAAGTGTCTCTAAGGTGACACCAGGCTGCCTGCTGGATGCAGTTCCCCGCAGCCCCCTCCCCACGCACACAGCACACACTCATGCTCACTTTCTGCTTTGTCTTTTGAGAGCTGCTCCAGGTTTTGTGCACAGGCACTTTCCTCACTGCCTACCTTTCCCTGCTGCTCCTGCTCAGCTGCTGCTGCCGGGGACAGTGACAGACGTGCCTGGCTCCAGAGGGACCTCACAGAAGGCAATCCAAGCTCTTGTTTGCTCACTTGCAAGCATCGCTGTCCCTGGACTGTGCTTCTTCAGCGAACACTGTCTTCCCCACTCCCTCCCTGCTGCTCTCACGGTGCCAGCACCTCTGAGGAGCAGCACCAACATCTCCGGGTGTGTGTCAGATATTCCTCCGCTTCAGAGTGTCAGGGCAGTAGAGACGGCAGGAGGCTGAGCTGCTGCATCTGAGCTATTCAAGCTGCTATCAAGAGGCCAATAAATACGACTGAAAAAAGTTGGACTCTATTTTCTCTCGTGCTTGTGCTCCCTCGGGGAGTTAAGCCTTGCTGGGATTGTCCCACGGTCCTGGGGAGGCGAAGCGGAGCAGCACTGTGAGACCCTGTGGGACAAGACCGGGTTGCCCAAGAAGTTCTGGGGACAGAGTGGGGCTCCTCGCCTGGAGAGACACCTCACTCCAGCATGGCTGAAGGTCCTGGGAGCTGGAGAGACTTCTCCCCTGCCAGGAGTGATGGTGAGGTGGCCAAGGGAGCCACAGCAAGTCTCCGGGGAGCAGCAGATACAGAGAGCACTGAGCGAGCACAGCACTTGGGCCTCCACAGCATGGATCCAGCTTGGGAGGAGATGAGAGGGGCAGTGGCCGTGGCGGAGGTGAAGGAGCAGTTCCTGCACTTGGCCATCAGAAAGCAGGTCTCCTACAGGTAGGAACATCGGGGTCCCTGAGTGTCGGGGCTGCACTGGGGCACTGGAGTGGCCTGTCCCTGAGGCATCTCCCTCCCATGGGGTCAGGGTTGGCTCTTTCTACCAACCACCAGCACATTCCCACCAGAAATCATCTCAGCAGAGACAAGGCAACCAGTTAGTCCAGTCCCTCCCATCGCATGCAACAGCCCCGTCTGCAGTGGCAGTCTCATTATCACCTTTGCAGACCCCCTTATTTTCCTTCTACCCAACTCCCCCTTCCTATCCTGGGTCTGTGATGCCTCCTAGGCAGTGGTTTGGGCCTTTTGGGGGTACCTTGCAGCAAGAGGACATCTATCCTAGCTTTTGGTGTGATTCTTCTGTGGCAACTCCTGTGCTCACCCACCCCTGCTATCACGAAACAAAGCTGGCAGAGGTCAAGAGTGGTTCTCATAGCTCTCATAGGGTTATGGGAGACACTGCCTGGTGATACTCAGGTGAGCTCCTACTCCCAACTCCAACCATAATGTCCGAAATCCTGCTTGGGTCAGAATCTCCAGGACTTCAGCTCTATTCTTCTGTCACAACAAATAAAGTCTGGTGTCCCACCCTGTCCTTTCTTTTGCTAGAAGGGTGTTCAAGCCCTTCTATGATTTACTACTCCCCATCTTTGCAGAAGGCTCTCAGGTGTAAGTGAGGAGAAATGCTTTGACCCTGCACATGCCCAGACTAAACATGAGCATTGCAGGACTGACCCTGGACTGCTGTGAGAGTCTGAGAGGAGGAGCTGCCTTCCTACCATTCTCCAGAGCTGGCTTGGCACAGAGATGTCTGTGCCCTTCTGAGCTCCAAATCACCATGTCATGCCATGCTCAGCAAGTGCCACATAGTTTACAAGCAGGTGGAAAACTGACATGGAGGATTTTGGTGCCATGCCCACTGCCATGGCAGACAGAGGCTGGATGAGCTGTCCTGCCTCTGGTCTGGGCCTTGGGGACCCTCAGGTGCAGAGCTTTGCCCGGGGGAAGATTTTGGGCAGGAGCTGTCGGTCACCCCTGTCTGCACTCCCATGTATACAGCAGCCCTTTTTCCCCCCTTGCAAGGGCTTCAGTGCTAGCTGTGAGCAAATTGCTCTCTAATACTGCAGTAATGGGAACTAATGGGAAAACTTATTAGTGCCTGCAGAGCAGGAGAGGCCTCGAAGCTGACTCATCCCCAGCACTTGTTATTCATGTGGTGGGTGGCAAGCAGGAGGCAGGGTGGCAGAGACCTCCCCAGGTACCCTGTGTCCCTAAGCCTTGCCATGAGCTGGGGCAATGCGCAGCCCTCCTGGTCCTCATTCTGTACCCAGGGCTGCTCACTGAGGCACCAGACAGAGCTGGGAAGGTCTCTGCCCTGATGGCACAGAGGATGAGGAATTACTGTGCCAGGCAGAGCAGGATTTTCTCCTCTTAGCTGTCTTCTCCAGATGTGCACAGTGCATTTTGCAAACAGATTAGCCAGCTGCAATTTTCCAGCCTCCCCAGGGCAGGAAGGGACCATATTGCAACCTAAATTATCAGCCTGAATTTGTTCCAGAATTATCCAAGGTTGCTAGGGATTTTATACACCCTGCCCATCCCACTCCAGCCATCCCAAGCAGGTGGCTCAGTTGACATGCTCCAGCCTGTGCTGCCCTTACACAAAGCCCCTCTGTTCTACACAACCCTCACAAGGGGTCTCTTTGCAAGGGACTTTGCCCTGTCCAATGCAGGCTTTGCAGAAGGAAGGATTCTGAGAGGTTGGAGGGAATGCCGCAGCAACCTGCAGGCGAGCAGCAAAGGAAGAAATGGTGCTTGGGATGAGCTGCTTCTCCACCCTGTGTTTTGGATGGCCAAGCAAGGGGAAGGAGAAATGGGAGAGGAAGTGTCTGGGGGTGGAAATCTAGTTGTTCTGTCCTGTGACACCCATGTAGTTTTGGGTCTAGCTGCTTCCTCAGGCAGGTCAGGTGGTGATGGAGCTGTTACCCAGAGGTGGGCTAACCTTCCATCACGTGCCCTTTCTGCAGCATGGGAAGTCCTAGGGGACTGACAGAAATCCCCTTGCTGTGCTGTCTAGCTCTGGAGACACTTACCAAACCCTGGTACAGAGTTTGGAGGACCTCCTCCATGGGCTATGGGCATCACAGTTATCCTCAATGTCAGCTGAAGGTTGGAGGCCCCAGTCCCCTAGCTGCCAACCTGCCTGCTCCTGCTGGGACCCATTAGTCATCATGAGGGGCAGGCGGCATAAGCTGCTATATAAAGGTTTTGAAATGAGCAGAAATTATATTAATCCCATGGAAATAAAGTTCCCTCCATAAATAGCTGCCACGGTGAATGGAGGCGCCTTGGGCGGGTGGAAGAGAGCTCAGCACTCAGGTTATATTTAGGGCTTTGAGTAGCAGTTTCGTGCCAAACTTATTAATGATGCTGGCTTGTGCACCAGATTTGCACATTCTAGGACAATTTTCCCAATAGGGAGGTGCCTCTGCAATGCCAGAAGGACCCAATGCTCTCTTTCACCACAGCAAACCTGGAGCAAACACCAGGGTTGTGTGCCTCAATCCCAAGAAAGTCACTTCAGCCAAGGGGAGTCCAAAGTCAGCTCCTGCTTGCCTTGAGTGTCTCCACCAAGGTTTTGTGGTGGGGCAGGATCATCTCTAGCTCCCAGAGTGGGGTAGCTCCAGTGGCAATAGGGCAAGCTAGAGGCTGGCAGAACTTTGCTGTAGGGAAAGCTGACCTGGAGCCAAAGAGGCCTGGGGCAGATGGTGGCAGGTCACAGCAGCACCCTGCAACCTCTCCTGAGCGGTTGTGGGCTCCCTCTCAATTTCATCATTGCTTTCAGGGTGATGCTTGCAGCAGTAGCCTTTGTCATTGCCAGTGCTCCCAGCAGCCCAGCCTGGAGGGGTGTTTACCCAGAAAGGAAACCACAAGCACACAAAAGCTCCTGTACAAGCTCCCCGCAGGCTCTGTCTATGGGGCGGGGGATGTGCCAGGTGTCAGACTCGAACCCTTCGGCTCTCGCCCAGACCAGCCCACGCATCAGAGGGCTCCACACAGCCATCTCTGGCAGCAGGAAGAGGGGGTCCTGTGTCCCTCTGTGCCCCCCCAACCAGCTCCTGTCCCCGCTAGGGAGATATGAAGCACCTCTGCTGTTCAGCGCGGTCCCCGGCTGGCAGATAGGACGCAGCTAATGCAACTGACAGGCTGTTCTGTGCCAGGGAGCTAAATATAACCCGCAGAGTGGAGCAGAGGGGGCTGCTTTGTAATGTAAATAGCAAGGGAGCTTGGTCATAGAGCAGGCAGGCCAGAGGGGAGAGCTGGCAGGAGCTGCTGGAGAGGAGGGAGGTAGGAGCCCTGAGGGGCCCAGGGGAAGATGGTTGCAACTCTCTGCTGTCTTCTCTTCCTTTTGCCTTCAGATCTGTACTCTGGATGTTTGTGAAGTCCCAGGACAGCCTGGGCAGCGCACGGGCTGAGGAAGAAGGAAAGGAGAGCCTCCACTGTCAGCATGGAGAAAGGGACAGAGAGGGGATCTCCTTCCTCTGAGTCCTGCCTGCTGGCCTTTAAATTGTGTTAGCCCTGCTCTGCAGAGCAGCATAATCAAATTCCCATTCATTTCCAGCAAGCCAAGCCCGCTCCACTCTGACAGAGACATCTGTCTCCACATCCCTCTGTGCAGCAGGGGAGAGGAGACGGGTGGCACGGCCACAGGGAAGTGATAGAAATGAGCAGGTGGCTCCTCACAGACTTGGTTGGGGGTGACAAACATCTCACTATCCCCTGCTCTGACTCTTTCCAGAACCAGGGACAAGCTCTGCTGGGCCCCACTGTCAGACACAGGCTGTAGCACATGGCAAAGGGGTGGGATGGATTTGGAGTTGGCATCACCCTGTGCTTGGAGCAGTGCTGGTGTGTGTTCACTCTCATTCTGGCTCTCATTCTGGATGTTCCTACGTGCAAGGCGGTGGCAAACTGGATATGGGACTGTGTGTAACGAGAGAGAAACATCCAAAGAAGTAATTTTGGAGAAACAGTGAGTTTGTGGGTACAGCCTGGCTGTGTAGAGACATACCTACAGCATGCCAAGGATGGATGGCATAATGCAGCCCCAAGCCCCATCTTAAACCAGACGCACTCCCTGGTTTGAACTGACCCAAGTCTCTGCTGCTGCCAGAGGGGATGCTCCTGTCCTTCCTCCTGTGGTTTTTTCACATCAGGCAAGCCACATCAGCTCTCTGAGGCAGCAGAACACAGCCTCCCTCCCCTGTTAGTCCCCAGAACCACAGCCTCAGCTTTGCAAATGGTGTAGGTGTGCAGGGGGACCGTGGGGTGGGACTGCCCGAGTAGGCCAGCAGGGAGATTGTTAGGGGCACTAACCAGTATTAGGGGCAATGCCAACCTGCATCCAAACACTGCTGGGTGGGGAGAGCTGGGATCCCTGAACAAAGAGCCATCCCTTCCCCTGACCGCTCCCTCCCTTATCCCTGTTCACAATGAATCCCCCAGGCAGGTATCCTGCTGAGTTTGGCTGAAGCAGGCATCTTAATCCTTTCAGTACCAGGGTGCTGCACAAACTAGCATGAAGACAAGGGTGCCAATTCACAGTAACATCCAGCACAGTGATCCCCATCCCTCTCCTGTGCTGCCTACAGAGAAGCCTGTGCAGCAGGGGCTGTCTCCTCTGGTCTCCTGACCAAGAAGAGCCAGGATTGGGATTTCTGGGAGTTCCTCCACAGTTTTGCACCAAGCCAAGGGACAGAACTGTGAAAGGACACATGGACACAGCACACAGAGGATGGTGAAGGACCCAGGGCAGGGTGTGTTACTTCTCCAACAGCCCCACCAAGCCCCAATACTCCTGATGCTCCTGGGTAAGAGGACTAGACACCAACACCACGAGAAAGAGCATGAAACATGAAAGGGAAATGTCTGCAGGCAGGGAGAAAATGTAGCTAACCCATCATGGCATGCAAAGCAGCAGGGATGATGAAACCTTTCCGCAATAACAAAACTGTCCCCTCCCTGATCTGTGAGCTGGAGTTAGGCATCCAGGACCTGCCTTTTCCTCTCTATGCACAGTAATTAATGCAGTGGGTTGTGTTCAGTTTCAGAGCTTGCCTGGTGAGATCAAGGTCTGTCAATGTTTTTTTTTTCCTTTTGATGATGGAGTTTAAAGCAAGACCATGTGCCCCTTTAGAAATGCCATCTGTGCAGGCTGCCAGCACCAGCTTTCCTTGCTTGCTTTTCTCTGGCCCATAGAAGCTGATCACAGACCCTCTTGGTGATCTGAAGCTTTCTTGGAGCCAGAGCACACCAAGTAGCATCTGGTTGTGAAGAACTGGGGTTTTTGGAGGTGGGGACAGGCCAGGCCTGCAGGCTTAGGCTGTGTTGCCCCAGACTAGGGGATGGATTATGAATGTCAGGCTGTTTTTCCATCCTTTGAAGGCTGGCTAGGAGCCTCCTAGATGCTTCTACTTTTCACACTGCCCATTCCTGGTTTACCAAAGTGTTTTTTCAATGAACTCCAGCGCAGATTGAGCAGATGCTGGAGGTTGTTTTCAGACCTGCCACACAGGGAGGATATACACACCCAGGAGTTGTGAGTGCTGTGGTGCCCTGCAGAGTAAGGATGTGCATGGCCCAAGGTGGGTGGCAGGAGGACAACCCCACTGCCATGGCCTGGTGTGTATGGCAGTGCTGGGGCAGCTTCGGGAGCGGGGGCTGTCTCAAGTCTGGGGGCATTCAAAGAACCACTCAGCAAGGGAGGTGCGGCTCCTCGGCGCGCAGCCCAGCATGCCAGGACGTGCTCCTGCTTGCTGAGGGTGTGCATGAGGCTTCACTGGAGACGACCCAGCAGAGCCAGTGGCCAGTGCCGTGGGAAGAAGGCCGCACAGCCGGCTGAGATGACAGCCGCCCTCACACGTCCAGGAAGTGCAGAGAGAGGAACCAGGTGGAGGGTGCAAACAAAGCCGGGGCCCCGGCCGGGCGGCGGAGCACTGCCAGGGACCTGCCCTCGGGATGACTCCGGAAAGCGGCCGCCGGGGGAGGAAGAGCGAGAGTGAACCCCAGGCTGGCTGAACACATCAGCTCCTGCTGCGGCAGATGTGGCGGCATCGCTCCTGGGACGTGCCCCAGAGCCCTCCGGGGGACATAGATATAAGGTACCCACCAAGCTGGGCTCTGCTGCCTTCCTCTTTTTGTTGGGGGGCTAAGGTGCTGTGGCGAGTGCTGAGAGCCCATGATTCGGGGGCTGGGGGAAAGGCTTCCTGTGCTCGCCCAGCGCCTTGCCCGCAATCCCCTCCTCTTCTCTAGTGCCTGGGCTTGCGCAGCACAGCCTCCCAGCCAGGATGTCAGAGGGCCGCGCGGGCGCTTTTGACGCCAAGCCTGTGAGCACAGCGGGCCAGCCCAGCTTTGCCTGGGCTGTCGGTTTCTGGGAAGGTGGCAAATGTGTCACCATCCCCACCAGTCCTTCTGGAAACGGCTGGTGTTTGAGTTTGCCAGTGGGACCTGCCCCAGGGTGTTAAGGGTCAGCAGGAGCACTGTGCAGCGGGCAGCCAGAGCCCTGTCCTGGCAGCCCCCGCAGCCCCGGCTTTCGGCCTGGCTCCGCACCCTTGGGAAGCGGGGAAGCTGCCATTACAGCCGGCACATTTTCCATGCAAAGGAGAGCTGGGAGAGCTGCTCTTTGCCTCGACTGGCAGCCATGGCGAGCAGGCCAGCCCCTGCCCCTGTCTGCTGAGCCAGCGGTGTGGCTGGGCTCAGGGAGAAGCGGGGCAGGCGCTCGCCGGGCTGGGTAAGAGCCTCGGCCTCGGCGACAAGGCCGGGGGTGGCTCTCGGTCCCCGGAGAGGGCGGTGGCGGCGGCGGCAGGGCTGTTAGCTCCGTCCCCTCCGTCCGGCGGTGAACAATGGGAGGCGGAGGCAGGGGGAGGCTCCGCTTCTGCCGCCGAGCCTCTTCCGAGCGCGGGGCGGCGGCGGGGCTGACACGCGGCTTCCTGAGGCGGCGGCGCCGGGCGCGGGGCCCCGGGACGGGCTCCGCCGCCAGCCCCGCTCCCC
>VZSE01007886.1:3745183-3791057 GCA_013398275.1 Promerops cafer
GGGGAGGACAGGGGGGGGGGGGGGGGGAGATCTAAGTGCCTCCAGAGGCTGAGGTCCTCTGTGGTGTGGACCCTACCTGCCACCTGCCTTGTCTCTCCAGTCCCAGGTACCCACTGGTAGCTCCCCTGCAGTCCCTAGATCAGAGCAGGGGCTGCCACAGTGACATGTGCCTGCTCAGAGAAGGTGTCAGGACCTTTAATTATAGCATCATAGAATGGTTTAGGTTGGAAGGGACTTTAAAGATCATCTGGTTCTGACCCTCCCACGATGGGCAGGGACACCTTCCACTAATCTTCTTAGGAGTTGGAGCATCCTTTCCAGGAAACCCTGTAATCTCCTCAAGGGGCTGAAAGGAGGGAGGATGATGGGCCTATTTCCTCCTTTGAACAAAAACAAGAGGAAGAGAGTCAGACACTGGGAGTGGACACAGGTCTTTGCAAGTATACAGTGTTGAGAGAGGAGAGGCACAGCTGGGGGTGGTGCAAAGCAGGGAGAGTTTGAGACCTGTTTGATGTGTGTGAGTCCTCTTGGGGACTAAGGAGATGCTTGTAAGGGGAGGCCAGCCCTCTGCAATGGGGGCGATGCTCTTACGAAAGGCAACCTGAGCTCTGGCAGGTGGTGGGAGACACAGTGTAGGATTTCCTTCACTCATCATCGTGCAGTGCCTGGGGAGCTGACAGCCTCCCCAGAGACTTGGAAAAGCCTCTAAATTTAACTTGCAGCTCTGCTCTTAGTGGAGCTCTGTTTTCTTTTTCCCAGGTGACTCTGTGAGCTGAAGCTCCTGAGTTATCTCTCAGCCATGCATTTGTTTGCTTGCTGGTTCTTTTAAACCAGTACTGACTTTGCGATGCTGAGTTCAAGAGTAGAGCAAGGGCTGCAGACTAAGACTCCTTGACCCTTGGGCCCACAAACAATCTTTTTTTGGAAGAGATGGGGTACTGGCAGGAGGTGAATGGCTTCTGCTGGAGACTTTTGAAGGTAGGGACTCTGATGTAGATCTGGCTTGGCAACACGGGCTAGATGTGGAAGTAGGGGAAACCTGTCCTGCTGGTTCTTGAGCTGGCACCAGGCTCTAGGGATAATAAGTTGCTCTGTCTTTGCAATCCTGAGTTCAAGAGCTTTCCCTAGGTCAGCTCCCCAGTAATACAAAAGTATACTCTGTGTTTCTGTTGCAACTTGCAGATCCAGCAGCAGCTGCAGTCTGTGTTTGGGAGCTGGGAGGGCTTTCTTCTTCTCCCCATCAGGACGCCAGGTGGAGGGTGAAACTCTGCCAAGGCAAACAGTGAGGCTGCACTGGCCAGGCTGGTGCCCAGCAGGGATGGAGTCCTGTCCACACCGGACATGTGTGTTAGACCCAGTGCTGTTCTCCTCCTGCCTGCAGTTTAGGGGTTGATGCCTTAGGGTACTAATTTTGTACTGAACTGTGAGCTCTGCCCCCAGGGGAAGCTCTTCCTCATTGTGCCAGGATGAGGGGCTGAGAGGATCTCTTCCCACTCCATGCTGTCCCAGACAGTAGGAGTTCATGGGCCTCCTGTCTCAGCCCTGGTTGCCGGGCAGGTTGTGCTGTCTGGGTTAGGCTGTCAATTCCAGTTTCTACCTGTGACCATTGCTCCAGTGCCTGGAAGTAGCCTGGCTGAGCTTTGCCCAAATGACGGCTGTCAGCCCTTCCCAGTGGTTCAGGGCCTGGGAAAACGAGCTAAGCATGCCCCATCTCAGAGAAGCTCTGCCCAGCTGTGAGAATTGGAGATCTGTCTCTGCGGGGACTGCAGGATGCTGCCCAAGCTGTGGGTACAGGGTGGCAGGTACATGGCGCTGGTGGGAAAGCCCCACTCTGGGAGCAGACGGAGGTCTGGCCAAAGCCATGCTTTGGCTGCTGCCCTGTCCTCCGTGTGTTCCATGTTGGTGGGAGATTCCTTTGGTGTGTCTCATGGGCTGTTGCTGGCTCCCTGACATTATTGCAGGATTCCAGCTTGTGGCAGGCTCTAGTCCCAGCCCCACATAGGGGCACCCAGCCAGAGTGTGAAAATCCCACCCAGCGCCAATAGGCAAGAGCTTAGTGTTTGCCTTTTTCCCGGCTCCACTCACCCTGTCTCCCTTTCCCTGCTTCCCAGCAGCATCTCATCTCTTTGCAGGGCTGGAGCAGCCCTGGCTCCAGCACATGCTATGGCTTTGAAGAAAGTCATGTGTCCCAGCTGGCTGGCCCAGGAAGTCACAGCCACTAACATAGAGCCTTCTTGCAGAAGATTTTTGGTGCAGCTTGGCTTCCACAGGAAACATGTGTGCCAAACAGCCTGTCCCTCGCTTGCTGTTGTCAGCCCAGGTGTACATCCAGAGCCAGAAAGCAGGGGGGACTCCTTGCTGCCTGCTCCCCACTGGCTGTGGAGGGCCCCACCTCCACTCTAGGGCAGGACGCCCCAACAGGATGGGGATAGAGAATCACGGGGTAGAAGTACCTAAAATGGCTTGGAGCGTCCTCCTGAGCTCCCAGCCTCTGGCCGTGGCCTGTAGCCATCCAAGAGAGGGAGCAGGGGACCATGCAGATGGCCACGTGCTGTCCCCTCCGTGTGAAAGTTCCTACTTGGTCCGATTATCTGTACATTGTCCTGCCTTGCCACCCTGGCTCTGGCCAGGAGCCTCTCAGATCCAGGGCTAAGCCTCTTACTGCCCAAGCTCGAGGTCACCACACAAGAGGACATGGCATGGGGCACTCTGGCAGCTAGCGCATGGCAGCTGCCACTGCTGAAGTGTGGCAGGGGGTGGGGTGGGTGTTCTCTGCAGAGATTTTGCACCCGTGTGAGGCTGGCAGATGGCAGGATTATGAAGTACAGGGCTCCTGTCCTGTGAGAGCTGCCAGGATGCATGGAAGGAGGTATCCTGCTCCCCAGTTCAGCTCCTGGCAGGGTTGCAGGTCGGCGTGGGGCCGGAAGATTTTCTGGCAGAGGCTACTGCTGAGGATCCCCCAGCTGGGCTCAAACGTTACCCGCCCACAAGTTTTCTTGTTGTTTGAATGAGTGAGGAAGCAGATGGCGGAGGTGAGTGTCAGGGGGATCCCAAGAATGACACTTCCCATCTGCACTGAGTCACCAAGAGCTTTGCTACCCAGCCTCTGGCTGGTGGTAGTTGGGGCTCCTAAGGGTTGGTGCCCATGCACAAGGGCCAGAGAGTTGGGAACAGGTGAACTGCTGAGCCCTGCCCAAACAATGCTCCTCCGTGCAAGGCTTGGATAGTGCCTTCATGATTTATTTGAAATTCAAATCCATGCCTGGACCCAGCAGTTGAGGTGAAAGAAGGCAGCCAGGAACCAGGCCAGCACAGGGAAGGATGAAGGGAAGCAGGGCTCTCTCTCTGTGCCAGCCTGGGCATGGCAGGCATGAGTTGTATGCCCTGAGTTGTATGCCCTGTTGCAGCTGGCTGGGTTGGGCTGTAGGTGACTCTGAACTGGGCTGGGTTAGTATCCCAGATGCAGGAGCGTGGCGCTTCATGTTTGCTGACTGGCTCTTTAGGGAAAAATGGTGTTGCTGATTTCAGCTTCATGGGTGTGTTGCCTGCATTGACCTCCGTGGCTGATAGCATGGGTGGTGCCATGGGTGCCATTGGAGCCCCTGGGATCTGCAAGTGCCAAGGCAAGGGGAGAGCGTGTGTGGTGGAGAGATGGCACTGGGGCAGCAAAACTGGGGTGGGGGAGGATAGTGCTGTGTGCTGAGCAGCCAGGCGGGTTCATGGCTTGCTGACCACTTTCTTTGTGTCCCTAGACTCCACCTGCCCCACAAAGGTGTCTTCCCTTGTCTCCAGGGCAGCCAGCCCGGCCGATGGGGATCCAGGAGGATAAAGCACCGGCCAGCGGTGTATAAGTATGTGGTACTTTTATTGGCTTGCACAGGCTGTGCAGTCCCAGCAGCTGCTGCAACGTTTCTTTTCAAGAGCTCTCCTCCCTCCCACCCACGTCTCACCCCACTTCACCCTCTTGTGTCTGTACTAACCAAGGCCACCGAAACCCAGGCTGCTTGCCTCATGCCTGTGTCACTGACTTTGTTCTAGAGGGCAGCTTGCTGCTGGACTTTGATCGACTAACATGGCAGCTTCTGTTTTGCTGGAGTTTGGATTGAAGGTCAGTTGAGCTCTTCCTCCTCTATGTCCTAGCCAGTGTGGACATGAGCACCTAGACCCAGTGCATGCTGTGTGCTTGGAAGACCTAATGTGACAGCACTGAGGGTGGTTTAGCTAAATGACTAAATTAAATAATAATATATAATAACATTTAGATGAAGCAGTCTGAAGTTCAGTAAGGCTATGACTGCCAGAAATAGTGGAAAAACAGGGCCTGGGAGACAATCACCATTGCTGGGACGTAGTTGCTGTGTGGGAGCCAGTTCCTGGGCTAGCCAATACCTCACTCACAAGTGCTCCTGAGGAGATGTGGAGATATGGACAAGTCCCAGGTTCCATTCCCAGGCTCCCTATGCCTTGGTCTTTGTAGAGCAGCATATCAGCCTGGTCAGGATTTGGTTGCACGTGTGTGAGTGCTGCAGTGGAAGACCCTTACTGCTCTTCCTGGCTTCTGCTACGCAGTTTCTCTGCATGGCATCCTGGGCCTTACTGAGTTTGCCACTCAGTCTCTTGTTTGTCTGATGTTGTAGACACAAAAATCTTGTGTCAGGGCTGCTTGGGTTGCAACCTGTGGTTGGAGGTGTTGGGAGCAAGAGGCAATGTGGCCAGTTAGTGCTCTGCAGAGGGGAGGTGGATGGGTTTTGGAGAGGTCCAGAGAGCCGTGGGTTGAACACCAGAGGGCATGGTCGCTCTTCAGAGCTCTGGTTCTCTGCTGTGCAACTCCAGCCCTTTCCCTTCAGCTGACTTCAGCTGGGAGTTGTGACATGTCCCTTCTGCAGGGTTGCTGGCCTTGACTCATCGCTCCTGGTTTTGCTTTCCTCCCTCCTGCAAGAAAGGGTTTGGCAAAGCATCTGCATAGAGCTTTTTTTATGCTGCTGTGGCTGAAGTGGCTGGTGAGCTTGATGGCTTAAACTGGTCAGCTGCTGCCGTGGACTGGCTGATGCTCAGAGGTAAGCCTCCAGCCAAGGAAACTGTGAGCCAGCTCCCCACTGCACAGGCTTGCATGTCCTGGTACCACTCAGAGCCTCATAATGGCACCCACCTAACTTTTGCACCTGGAAGTCTGGGTCACTCCTCCCACACCGCAAGTCTCTGGGGCACCCAGTGTCTCTGTGGGCGTGGGAGGAGGAGCAGAGAAACTCAGGAAGCAGAACAAGGCAGCCCTGTGTTACTGGTCTGTGCTAAAGTGCTAGTCCATTCCAGGAAGGGGGACAGTGGTCTGCTCTCTGCATGGGCATTGCTTCTTCCCCTATCTGAAGGATGATGAGAGAAAAAAGCCCATCAGTGATTCTGGCAGATGTGGGGATGTTAAGATGAAAGAAGAAAAGAAAGCACATAAAACCAGATATGCTGAGGGCATTTAGAACAAAAAGGGTGAAGGAGAAAAAACCCCAACTTTTCCTCCTGCCCCTCCCATTTGTTGCAGTGGGACAAGCTGACATTCAGCAACGCCAAGAAATAATAGATTTAACATTGTTAAAAGGAGTTACTTGAATTTTGATGTGAGGTGAGGGAGAAAAAGACTTAGTCACTTGCTGTCATGAGGTGAAAAAGTGAAACCAAAGGTTAGACGTGATATCAGTAACAGGGTCACAATTAACAAATGCCACTTGCTTAGTCACAGGGTCATGATGAAGGCTTGGGAGGTGTCTTTCCTGTCTCAGGCTTTGTGGTGTAGAGAGATCACTGGGGACTGGGTTTCTCAGGGATGCTGAGCAGTTCTCCCTGTTGCAGACACCTGCAGGGGCTGCCACTTGTGGTGCGGTTTCAGGTGCGTGGGACCAGGATCTCCTCACATGGAAAGTCTTGCTCAGGGCTGCGTGGGCCTGGGGAGCCTCTTGGCCTCGAGCAGTGGTTTCTGCTTGAACACAGCAGGCTGAAACCTGTGACAGCAGCACTGGGAGCCACTGGTCTCCATCACAACCCATTCACTTGTCTGCATGTTAACAGGCTGAGGGCTTACTAAGTTGCAGGAGTAGGAGAAGAATGACAGCAAGGATTGCATGACTGAACTTGAGGCGAGGGCTCTTAGGCTTCCTGCTCCTGCTGTCTCCAGGGACTTGGAGAATTAGTGCTCTGGTCTCTCGGTGGTCAGATTGACTTGGAAGGGATTTTGGGGCCACCTGGAATCCACTGTGGTCACCCATCTAGGCTGTTTCTATTTTTAAGTCCAGGTCCTGCCAGCCCAGGAGGGAGATAGGATTGTAGTGACTGTGAAGGGCAACAAGTGGTATCAACAGGAGCCTCTGCTATGCATAGACCACAGGGGACAGGAAGAGCAGGGTGGGCATGGGGCAGTGGGAGACAAGCTGAAAGCTTGAACCCTCCTTGGAAGTGTTCAAGGCCAGGTTGGATGGGATGCTGAGCAACCTGGTCCAGTGGAAGGTGTTCCTGACTATGGTAGTGGGGTTGCAACGAGATGCTCTTTAAAGTCTCTTCCAATCCAAATCATTCTGTGATTCTGTGCTAAGCTTCCTTGGCTGGAGGTGGGGCTGGCGAGGAATCGCGCATCTCTTATCAGGCTACTTTGCTCTGAATGATTGACTAGTTGCAGTACATTTTTAATTTTCTCTTTGATGAAACATCCTGCCAGTCCCAGTAAGTGAGTTAACAATGATGGACTGTGGGCTGTTCCTAGAGGCCGTTCTGCAGCTGGCATCATATCTGCCCTGGGGCTGTGACAGTGCTGGGACCTGCTTGACTTCGAGTGGCAGCTGGCTCTTTCCTGGCAGTGGGAAGGGAATTCCAAAGGATGTGTAGATACCCTGTGTAGGGAAGGAGGCAGTACCTTCCATCCTTCATCACCTGCCAGTTTTGAGGGGGGAGAGGACTGACCGGGGTGAACACCTCCTGCCTGCCCTGGGTGTCTTCAGCTCCCTTTCCCATCTAGTGTTGTGAGAAAAGGGCTGAATGCAATCTTCAGCAGCTTTGGCAATTGTTGGGTTTGCTCATGTGTCCACCCCACCCCTCTCTCCCACTGATTCACAAAGGCCACTTGCTCTTTCTGCCATGATGGAGATGACAGCAGTGGTGGTAGCTCAGCCTTTGGGCCTGGCTACCCTCTGGGGAATGTTTTCCTGTGAACTGCTTTCAAGACCCCTCAGAGAAGGCCGCCTTTGCTGCACTGGCTGCAGCTTCTGTGACATTTTGTTATGATTGTGTTACTGTAGTCCCGCTCCAGGCCCCAAAGGAGCACTGGGTACAGTCCAAACACACACACATTCCTACACACAGAGGAGAAGAGCTGTCTAATTTTAGCCATGACATGTAGGCAAGGGGAAGGGGAAGGCAGGAGGGGGCTGGGTGTGAAAGGACAAGGTCTCAGCTGTGGCCACCCGCACTGACTCACTCACTACGGCCTGTGTGTGGCTATCGGCTCTCATCGCCCGGGTAAATGACCGAAACAACAATAGCTGGTGACACATCGTGGAGTGAGCTGGCCTTTGGCAAGACCTTCCCTCCCGTCTCTGCAAAGACCAAAGAGGAGATGTGTTTTGTGGCCCCAAAAGAGAGATGGGCTGTGTCTGGCTGGGAGCAGATCCCTAGAGGCAGCTGGGGAACCCGGATAGTGGTGAAGCATGACGGGGAAGTCCCCAGCCTGGCTACGAGAGGTCCCGTGGAGGGTTTTCATGATGAGGGGAGACAAAAAGCTCCTGAGACATCTGTGGAGCCTTCCTGGACCGAAGACTAACTCAGAAGCAAGTTACCTCCTGTTCATGAAGACAGGCTCTCCGTGGCTGGCAGCTTGACTCTCATCAGCCATGCAAACCCCTTTATCCAAGTTCCAAGGAGGCAGGAGAGAATCGCCACTTTGGTGTGTTCTCCCCGTGTCCTCCTGCTGCCGCTGCCAGGGAAGCTGCACCATCCCCGAGCTGCAGTTGAGTGTTTGGAGAGCAGCTGGCGCCGTGGGGACCCCTCTCTTTCCGGGCCTGCTGTGGTGCATGCGCCTGCGGCTGGGGGCAAGCCGGCCTCGGGGCTGCTTGGAGAGGAAGTGCAGCTGGTTATTTTTTACGAGAGCAGCGTGGGGAGGAGCAGAGGGAGAAGCCAAGCACTCTCTCCAAACTAGGACTTGGTAGGGGAGGGCTAGCCCGCTGCTGCGGCGTGGCCGCTGCCACCCACTCGGCACCTGCAGGACCCCTGCACCGCTCCGGATCAGGTCACGGGGGCTTTTTCCCACTGTCTCCCCTTTCCTTGTCCTGCTTGTCCCTCTTCCTCACATTTTCTGCTTTTGTTTGTTCTGGGTGGGGGATGGGAGGAGACGTGGGGGGAGAGACAGCCCTTAGTTTGTAGGTATGGCATTTGGTTCCAGACCACTGTGAAGGGCAGGGGGAGCAGACCCCAGTGTCATCCCCAAGACTCTCAACTTTGCTTCTGTTGAGCACTGTTTGCTGCCAGAGCCTGGAGCAAGCCGATCCACAGCAGTCCCCAGGGCTCAGGCGGGGGGTCTGCGAAACACAGCCACCGTGGCACTCAGTGGTGCCTGGCTGTTGTTTCTGTGGGGTTTCCCTGCCAGTGGTGTATTTCCAGCCACCCATTCTGCTGCTTTCATCCTAACAGTCCATATGGCATGGGGGTGGCAGAAGAAAATCTGCAGGTAGCAGAGGACAGGGGGCCAGCCTGTGCCTTGCCAGGACCCTCAGTCCTCAGTCGCTTTGCTTTGGGATCGTTTAGGAAAGCAGGACAGATTTGTGGACTCCTGGCATATCCTCTGGTGCTGATGGCACTGTGATTCCCTCCTTATGCCAGGAGCAGTGGGATGCCCTTCCTGATCCCTGCTGTGGGCTGGAGGGAGGCATATGAGTCCCATCTTTCTGATCAGTGATCAATGCCTGTTGAGGAGGTCCTCACGTTTTCTTGACTTTGCTTTGGGAAGTGCAGAAACTTACTAGCCCTGGGAATCACTGCCTGTGTTCTGTATCTGCCACACTTGGCAGCTTTGTTGTTACACAAGGTTCATTGCCTCCTCTCTGGGGCTGCTGCCCTGGGCAGACACTGTGTATTGCCCTGCCTGGGGCAGCACTGTGGCCGGCAGTAATTTCTGTGCCAGTATTTTGTCCTTCTATGCTGGGGAAAAACTCTGGGGCTGGTCTGGGAGTTTAGATCCGACAGCTCTGGGGCTGTGGGACTGGCCACCCTTTAAATAGCGCATCCCTCCCTGTGAGGAGCAGAGCTGTGCGCACTGAAGGAGGGGACCATCACTGGGTATGATAATGGCAATCTGCAAAAGAAACCATGGTCTGGGTACCTAAACCACCAGGACACCCTGGCTGAGGCCCCCGCTGCTTGGCTTCATGCATGTCACTCTGGAAAGGAAGCTCAGAGAGAGAGAGAGCAGAAACTCTCCAAGTCCTTCCCAGCCTGCATCGCTGGTCCTGCTGATGGGACCAAAATAGAAACTGTGTGGCCAGCCTCTCCCCCGACCCCTGCTCAGTCTCGGCCCCAGCACCATGGCTGACGGTGGTGGCTCACCCTCTGCGTTTCAGCCCTGCTTAATTCATGGCTCAAGGCTGTCTCTCTTGCTGTTCGGCTCCTCAGCCAAATGCAGCAACAGATTGTTTACATCAGTGCTGTCAAGTTTCTTGATTGCCAGGAGGCAGATTATTTACTGTAGTGGCATATAAACTTCATAACATTATGATGGTGGAAAGTTGTCAAGTGCCCAGAGTCAGCCCAGGAGGCTCCAAGGAGATGTTTTTGGTTTAAATTAAGATAAAACACTGTCTTCCATGGATTTTGGGAAGGAAATCACATTGTTGTAATGGGAACATTACTCTGAATGTTAGGGCTGGCAAACTCTTCACTTTATGAAGCCTCTGTGGAGGATCTGAGCTACTCTGGCAGATGTGCCTTAAAACAGATCTCACGTTTGCCCTGAGAAGGTGGTGAAAAGGAGATGGCACCATGGCATCATGCAGAGCTTGGGGTGAGGTGAGATGGAGCTGCCACGAGAAGGGTGCTGGGGAAATGCCAGGAACTGTATAGAAAGTCTCAGTCCCTTCTGCTCCCAACCCCTGTTCTTCCCAGAAAACCAAATGTGAGCATTTTCTTGTGAAGGGCCAGGCATGAAGGTGGAATGGCTTTTGCCTTGCTTTGTTTGAGACATGGCCAGGCAGTGTCCTTCCACCTGGCTTTGCCACTTGGAGGAACCTACCGTGACAAACTGTCAAACTGGCATTTCATTTCTTTGCCTTGCTACAATCCCCCCACAAGGCAGGTGCTGGTCCCTGGTGCTGCATCTGTCACCCTGACTTGCTCATTCAAAGAAAGCATCTTAGAGGCTGTATCTCCTCCCTGTGGTGTCCCCAGCTCCTGACTGGCTGTGAGTCGTGCTCTTGCTCAGCCAGGTACAAGATGGGTACAGAGATGCTACACTGACGTAGCTGCCTGTCCCTTGTGAAGCAGTGCTGTCCTGGGGCCTTCAGGTTGGCCCCCCAGAGTGCCCAGTGACACTGACAGTCTTCTGAGCAAGTTGGCAAACATGCTTAGATATTGCCAGGGGTGCTTTGCTCTCATGTCCATGCCCAGTAGCCCTGACAGGGACCTCTATGCAGCACGTGCAGGGACCTCAGGGACCACAGGGCTGGGAGGAGCTCCTCTGCAGCTGCATGCATCTGACCACTAGCTGGTTTCTAAGCGCTTGCCTTGCTTTCTCACTAGCAGAGGTATGAATTCATCTTGATCAGGCCCAGGACTCACTGCAAGATAAGCTGAGAGGTGTTGCCCTCTGAGTGCCCTGCTAGGATCAGAAACTGGCTTCTGCTGCTTGGAGGGGCAACCTTACAGTTGCAGCAGTAATCCCCCCCTCTGCAGGGTGACAGTGCAACTGAGGATGTTCTTGTCCTTGCCCTGGGAATGCCATGCTCCTGCAGCTCAGAAGCCTGGAAGTGGCCCATATAGGTGGTGGCACTTGTTGCAGTAGGTCAAATGTATGAATCCTAAAATAGATGAGCATATCCCATAGCTCACCCCTCATGGTGCTTTGAAAGGCTCATGGTTTGGATGGAGCCTCCCTGCTCCTGTGCTACGAGCTCCTTGCTCATGCAGGACCCAGCGTGGGGGAGCTCCTGACTCTGTTTTATTCGTGTGATGGTAGGAGAGATGACAGCTGGAATGGAAATTCTGAGTAGAAACAAAGTGCACAGTTTGGGAACTGATCACTGCGCACCTAACTGCAACCAGAGCCTGAGGGCTGCACCACATCTTGACCAGCATTTTCCCTTCCCCATCTGGCATGGGGGCACTTTCCTCAGCAGACCTCATCTGTGCAAGTTGCTCTTGTAAGGTCAGAGAAGCCTAGCTGGGGAGCCCTAGGGAGAGGAGAGGTCGGTGATGATGTGTGGGAAACAGGACGGGAGAGCGGGAACAGGATCTCAGCAGGGGTGTTGTGAGGACAGTAGCATACATGGGAAGATTGAATATGAGAGCACTGAAAGGGCATTGTGGGGTGTGCAAGCTTGTGATGGAAACAGAGGCTGAAGGCAACCAGTGGTGTGCCAGCGGGGTGGGAATGAGCAGCAGCTCTCCGGATGGGCTGCTGGGTCCCTCAGTCCCTCCAGTGCCCTGGCAGGGAGGAAGCAGGGAGGCGACAGGGAGGCAGAAGCCCAGGAGATCTTGCTGTCAAACAGGAGTGGCTATTAATAAAACACTTTCCTTGTGGCTGATCTTTATGAGTCAAGTGTTTCTTTGACAGGAGAAGACAGCTTGTAAACTGAAATGGGCTCCTGCTCACACTCTGCCAGCTCTAGTGCCACAGCAGCTCCCCCGCACCCACAGCTAGCCAGGACACAGGAATCCAGCCAGCTGCCATCAGGACAGGTGCTCGTCATGGAACAGGGCGAAGCTCTCGGACTTGTTTCCCTTGTAGTCCCGTGGTTGGAAAAAATGCTTTCCAGTCGACTAATTGGAGGTTTGCTGAAAGGTCAGGAGGAGCTGATGGTGTTATTATGTCCAGACTTCTCTATGGCTCAAGGCTTGTGCATTTAGTGCCAGCAATGTCCTGCAGAAGGTGGGACCAACTTCCTTTGGTGCCAGGAGAGGGGTGCCAGATTTGTCACTGTTTGAAAGTAACCTGAGATCTCTCTTGCTTCTGGGCACTGGCAGGAATAGACCAGGCTGCTGAAGGGACAAAGGGAATAATAATGCAGAGGAAGGGCCAAGAGGGTGTATGGCACAGTATCCCTCTGCCTATCACAGAGAGCCTGTTAAGTATGGTATGTGGGAGATTACTCAAGGCTAGTGAAGCAAAGCAGAATAGTAGAGCTGAATATCCAGATTCTCCTCCTGATGTGGGCAAAGATTATGTCATGAGGGCACTGCATGTTTAGCCCTAAGAGTCAGCCTGTCTGGTTTTGGAACCACCATCACCAAATGAGGGATAGCTGCTGGATATCTGGAGAGATGTCTCCATAACAGCTGATTCACAAGATCTATGTCCACTGCAGTTGCAAGACAAAAGTTTTTCCTCTTTGATCCCTGCTGTAATTTCCAAGGGTGTTCAGATCTTGATGGGACATGTTCCTGCTTCAGCAGCATCTCTACACTGAGGCCAGGGAGGGTGTGTAGGATGCTTTGAGGAGTCTGGTAGTAAAAAACACTCCGCCTTTCAAGAGCTCTGACTGCAGATCATGAGCAGACCAGAGCTGCTGTCTCCTTCCTTATTCACAGAAGGAGATTGAAATGATAGTGTGTATCTGCCCATAAGTAGAGTTGATATCCCAGTACCTGCAGCAGTACTTCCTTTCCTTCGCACCCTGCAAATGCCAGGCTGCCTCCATCCAGCCTCCCTACCTAACTGAGCTGAGTAATGCGGTCTAGAGAGCAGCCACAGGTGCTGGCTCCTCTCCATCTTTTCTCGGTGGCAAACAATGGAGGCGTTAGGCCTGGGGCTTCCAGGGCTTAGGTCTTTTTGGGCTCCTCTCTGCCTAGTGCATGGTTCCCCAGCTGCTCTGCACACAGCTCTGCTAATGCGTATCAACCACGGGCAGCCCTGGCAGTTCGTCCATCTGCTCCACCAGCAGCAGCTCTCACACCTGCAATACACCATTTGGAGCTCAGGTTGGAAGTGAGATGCAAGAGGTGGGGATATGTACACCTAGTATATCTGAGCTGCCACATGCTGCTGTCATGGGCTGTCAGATGGCAATCTTGTAATAACCTTCACCACTGGTGGTCAGAGCTTGATTCCATGTGCCATTTACAGACAGCCCTGAAGATAAAAAGGTCCGCAGTCAGCTAGTGCTCAAACGTAAATGTCAAACCAAGGTTGTTCTAGCAGATTTCCTCACGAGACTGGTGCAAAAAGGAAGGAAGCTGTGTTAAGAGATCTTCCTGCCCACAGCAGCAACACAGTAAGTGGTAGAGCAGCTTTGTGCTGGTGGAATATCTGGGGCAGGAGGGAACAGCTATTCAGCTCATTTGAGGTGCCCTTGGTCAGTATGTCTCCCCCAGGAGCTAAAGCTGGCCAAAAAGGGTCTGTTGCAGTGTGCCACGTCCCATGTTCTCGCTTGTGGTTTTTAATATGTTTTATTTGTTCAGACAGTTTTTAATACCTGTTGGTGATGAGGCACATTGGCAGCCACATGAACATGATCCAGTGTGTGCCAAGTGGCCGTGAAGGCAAACAGCATCCTGGCCTGTATCAGTAATAGTGTGGCCAGCAGGACTAGAAAGTGACTGTCTCCCTGGACTCAGCACTGGTGAGGCCACACCTCGAGTGCAGTGTCCAGTTTTGGCCCCTCCTCCTGTGACTGAGGAGCTGGAGCACATCCAGAGGACAGTACAGCTGGTGAAGGGTCTATAGAACAAGTCTTAGGAGGAACAGCTGAGGAAGCTGGAGGCTTGAGGGAGACCTTATTGAGCTCTACAACTACCTGAGAGGAGGTTGTAGCAAGGCGTAGGGTCAGTCTCTTCTCCCAGGTAACAAGTGATAGAACAAGAGGAAATGGCTTCCAATTGTATGGGGAAGGTTTAGATTCTCTGATTCTATGCAGTTTACTGTGCATCATCCTGCAGATAATGGGGAGGGGGGACATGAATGGAGCACTGTGGTGTTGGGAACAGGCTGGAAGCAGGGTCATCAGCAAAATTCTGATGCTCTCTGCAAAGCTGCATGGGCCTTGGTAGATTGAACCTTCTGGTGACCAAGTACCTGCCTGCATTGCTTGCAGTGGTAGGACTTGAGAAATATTTCCGAGGAGGTGATGCTTTGGCTTTGCTTTCAGTTCAGCCAGGCTTTAGCTGCCCTGATGCTGCTCTCTGGAGGCCATTGCCTGCCTTCCTCCCTGCCTCCCTCTGTCCCTGCCTCCCCCGTCCCTCCCTCCCTCCCTCCCTCCTCCGTTCCTCCCCTACATTGCTGAGTACAGGTATGGTGATAAGACTATAGAAACTGAACAGCTGGCTGCCTTGTCTGCAAGGGTGGAGGAGACCAAACCAAGCCTTGTCTTTTCCAAAAATACAAACTCACCTTTGTACTCATCTATTAAAAAGAGGTACAGCCCAATGGGCTGCTTGTGCTACAAGCACTATCAAAAACTCCAGTTTGTCCAGAAGATAAAACCTATGTCTCATCTTATATGCATTTCCCAAATAAAAAGGGAAGAAGCTTCTGATAAATTTGCCTGTTTGTGTGGGCCTTGGGTCATTAGAAGTCTGGGCCAGAGTGATTTCCTGAAGGCTCTCTGATATTACTGACCTGTAAGAATGTAAAAGAGTATGGGAAGGGAGGAAGATAGAAGAAGGGGAGCAGATGTCAGTCTGCGTGGTGAGCAGCATGCCCATGCCCTTGTGGTGGGTAGAGGAGATGCTTTGCACAGCATAGAAATCATTGGTGGTGGTGGTGGTGGTGGTGGTGGTGGTGGTGGTGGCAGCTTGTGTGTGCTTGCAGGCTGCCATGATCGAGTCGCCTGCCTTGGGAGCAGAAGAGAAGTTTGCTTCCACCAAACTGTGGGGTTTGGTAGTTTTTTTTTAAGTTGTTCTTGAATAAATCCTCTAGCAGCTGAAGAGACGTGGCAGCTGGAGGGTGGGAGATGAACCACTGTCTCTGGAGGAGAGGAGCACTGGAGCTAGCCAGACTCAGCTCCTTCCACTCCAGCCTTTGCGTGCTGAGCTGCTGCCACTGAAAGTGTTGCAGCACCTTCCACCTGTGGCTTTCAACAGACTGCTGCAATGTCCAAGCAACCTGTCAAGCTTTGAGAGTTGGGCAGGGAAACCATGAGCTTTCCATGAAGCTCTTTCTCCCATGAGAGGGAAGTTTTGCTCAGGACAGATGGGATGATCTTCCTAGCTCTCCTCTACCCTGCTCCAGCCTCTCCCAGCTTCCAGCTCTCCCAGACTGCTTCTACCAAATTTTCCTGCCCTGGTTTTACTGACCTGGTTCATTTTCTTCTGTAGGACTCATAAGGCCTTAATTTCAATTTGCTACAAATTTGGTGGGACTGGTGCCTATCCAGAGTGGTTCCTGTGGGGAAACCAGGTGAATCAGCATCAGGAGAGTGGCAGGGGTAATTGAGGTGCCAGGGCTGACTGGCACCTCGGGGTGCACAGGGGCTCTGCTTAGTGGAGTGCAGGGAATGCAGAGGATCCCGGCTAGGTGGTGACACCTGCCCTGCCATTGCAGCCCTCTGGGCTGAGCTGTGAGACTTGTGGAGCAGTAAAGCTGTGGGGAGCAGCACTCTACCACATGCCTCAGGTAGCATTAACATGTCTCCCACTACCCGCTTCAGCCCTCTATCCCCTGCTTCCCACTGTCCCCTTGCCCTGACAGCCGTGGCCTGGGCCTTGCCACAGTGTGGCCTGGGACTCATAGGGAAGCCTACTTAATTCCTGGTCTCTGTGTTAACAGCCACCATCCGGATGCAATGGAAACCTTTTTTAGGCGGCACTTTGGGCGGAAGGGTCTGCGGCGCACCAGCGTCGTGGCTGTGCCCACGGGCAAGGCCAGGCGTCGCTCCCAGGTGGGGCTGCCCTCCACCTCGCTGGCCCAGTGCCGCCGTGGCTCAGGCACCCCAGGGGCGTCCCTCTCCTGCCTGGGCCTGGTCCGGCGTCCCGGCACGCGTCGCCGCTCCAGCACCACGCCACCCTGCCTCAGCCCCAGGTTTGCCGTGCAGAAGAAGCGTGGGGGCCAGGCACAAGCCATTGATGCCCAGCTGCTGGGTCCCACTGTCCTCCTGGCTAGCCTCCTTCCCACGGGAGAGGAGGGGGACAGGGTTCACTGCACTGACAGCTCCCGATCTGAGTCTCCAGAGGACAGTGGTGCAGCAGCAGGAGCTGAGCAGGGCCAGCATGATCATTGTGCTGAGGAGACGTGGCTGGCCATGCTGCCCCAGCTGCGGCCGCTCCAGGCAGGGCTGCTGTCGCGGCGTCCCCGCTGCCTGCGGCGCGCCTCCTCCCACCGCCTGCCCACCGAGGTCACGTACGGCCGGGCTGCCTACGGCCTGCCAGGCCGCTACCGCCGCCTCAGCCAGCGCCGGCGCTCCAGCGATGCCCCTCAACCTGGGCTGCTCCCCTCTGGCCACCCACGGCTGCTGGCCCAGCACTGTGCAGGAGCGGCTGGAACCAGGTGCCCCTCTGCCACCCTCATCAAGGGTTTGGGACCGGAGCCCACCTGCCGCACCACCCCGGACGGCTGGAGCCCCCGGCTGCTGTATGTATGGTGCCAGCGTGCAAGTAGGCAATGCCATGGGGAGGGGAGAGGGGGGGTCCAGACCCAGATTTGGTGGGGAAGGAGGGAAGAGACTCAGCGATGTTGGCCCTGGCTGCCATCGGTGTCTCACAGTGCAGCTGGTGTACCGTGAGCATCTTCCACTCAGGCCAGCACTGCCACTGATGCTCTCGGTGCAGTCCCTGGGGCTTGTGGGTGTCCTCTTCTGCCAGTCTGGGACCAGAGGAATGTGGTAGGCCTGCTTACTGGCTGGAGATGCACACTTTCTTGTGCTGGCTGGATTTCCTGCTCCTTTCCTCCACCGTAGCACATCTGGGAGAAGCTCACTAGCCCCAAACAAACAGCTGCTTTTATTCTGGCTAGTTGTACTGGTCCCTGGAAACCGCCCAGGCTCTGAGGTGCCTTGGTATGGGAGAGATGCAGGGAGACTGCTCAACAGGGGCTATAGATTGTTCCTGCAAAGGCAGTCCCACCACCGAGGCTCCATAGACACTCCCATGGTGTTTTACAATGGAACTCTTATCCCTGAGGGCATTAACCCAGCAGGCCCAGGCTGTGCCTTTTGTTGGGTACAGGCTATCTGGCTGAGCTGTCAGCAACATGGCCAGTATCTCTTCATCCAACAGGACTATCTCACAGGAACAGGTACTTCTCAGCCAGCTGGGATGGAAATTCACCTCATTTCCAGCCACTTGGCCCTGAGGAGGCTTTTCTGCTCCAGCCTCACGTTGCATCTTAGAAGCAGGTTGTGCTTTGCATGTATATTTAATAGCCAGCCCTCCTGTGTCTTCCAGGAAAGCTATTGCCAAATCCAGTCTCCAACACATGGTAGCCCAGCCAAACCCGGCACTAGCCTTGAGGAGCGACTCAGAGAGGCCGATACGCAGCACTGTGGATTGGAGCGTAAGTTGTACTTTGTTTTGTTGGGCATTGCACAGAATGGGCTCTTGGCCAAGAAGCAGCAGGCTCTTCCCTGAGTTGAGGCTTCCCAGGTGACTGACTTTGACACATTCATGGCCTCTCCCATTGCCACCAGCTGGTGCCAGCATCTGTGCTCCTGGCAGCGCTACTTGATGCTGCAAGAGAGAGGCTGTGGAGGCACAGGTGGTTCCTGGAGGGATGGCATAACTACTCCACTGCCAGCTTTTCTGCTTCTGACAGCCAAGATCTGTTGGCTGGGGCCAAGCAACACGAGTAAGCCCCTGCTCCTTCACAGGTAAAGCCCCACAGGTTTTAAGCTGCACCTTCAGGTTGTAGAACAGAAGCTGGTTCAGGAGAGTCCCCTGCACTGAGTTTGCCCTGATGCCTCCTCTCAGGGTGATGAAAGCAGCTCCCCTGTTCAGGACAGTACAAGTGGTAGTTTGTAGGTCTTGGAGTTGGTTTCCTGGGGCCCTCTTGTTTACAACAGGTTGGCCATGGCAGCAGCTTTGTGAGGTTTCCTCTCTCCAGATGTCCCTGGCTGTTGCGTGCATCTTGTCTCCTGGCCTCCACCTAGCTCCAGCCTCCCACCCCCAGCATTGTCCAGTATCTTGTCCCTTGCACAAAGCATTTTAGGGGCTCAGGTGCCTCTCTGGGGGTGCTCTCAGAGTTTGTGTTGTCTTGTGTCTTTCAGGAGGCTGCGGTCTATGGGGAGCACATCTGGTTTGAGACCAATGTCTCTGGGGACTTCTGCTACGTTGGGGAGCACAATTGCATGGCAAAGCTTCTGGTGAGTCACTTGGGGCCACCTGCCTCGCCAGCGATGGCCACAAACCCGGCTGTGCTGTCACCTTATGGGGAGACCGCAGAGGCCGCACTGCTGCTGCTGCTGCTGGGGGACATGCAGGGGTCTGGGAAGCTGCCGACGCAGGGACTGTGTCTCTCCTGCCTCTGCATACCGGAGGGCCGAATCCCCAGTTTCTGCCAATGCTGGTTCTCAGTTTGCAATGGGAACCTGATGCAGGGCTGCCACTTGCCTGGAGGGTTCCAGAGAGAGGGTGCTGGGATTCCACACCCTTGGAAGGACAATCTTAATCCAAGACCTTCCAATAGAGGAGAAAAGCGAGCTCTGGACACTGAGGCCTGTTGTCTCCTGCCCCTGCAGTCCTCCCTCCCAGTTTGCAGGCTCAGTCCTGCTCGTGGTGCAGGGCACAGAGCACTGATGCCACGCTGTGCCTGCCACCCTGCAGGTGCCTGCCACTGATGCCAACCTGCAGGTGCCTCCCAGACCAGCTTCCATGGTGCTCTCAGGCAGTGTCAGAAGAGGACAAGGACTGCAGGACAGGACAGTAGGGAAAGTATCTCCCTGCTCTGTCCCAGGCTTGAGAACATCTGCTATAGGCACATGCTTAGACCCCTTCACTAGATAAGTCTAGGTTGTATCTAACTTTACTATAGGGCTCGTTCTGTATCCCAATACATAAGGAGGAGGTATGATGGGAGGCTGAACTTGCTAGGCTCTGAACACTGCATATTTTCATTCACATATATATTTTTTCTCCCCTTTTCTTACCCTTCAGCAAAAACCTCTCTCCAGGCGCAAGTGTGCAGCCTGCAAGATCGTAGTGCATACATCCTGCATCGAACAGCTGGAGAAAGTGAGTAGAGCCTGTTAAGTCCTCCCTGCAGCTCCCAAAACTGTAGCAGCCTTTTCTTGGGCAGTGAAACACAAGAAGATTGGGGAACTGCCATGTGTAATTGCAAAGAGGGGTCTTCTGAGGAGACAGTACCAAAATGAGGATCTAGTGACGTGATTGGGACCCCAGGCCCCTTTTTGTTCAGTAACCGAGACATGTGAGGGTTTTGTGGCAAGTACCAAACAACTCCAGAGGTTCTGGACCTTGCTGTAGTGCAGTAAATTCCAGTAGATTTCCTTCAGGTACAATGGTTTTACTGATTCGTCTCATGTGTTCAACCTACAGATAAGTTTCCGCTGCAAACCTTCCTTCAGGGAGTCAGGATCCCGGAACATACGGGAGGTGAGAGATGTGCCTTGGACGCTGCCCACATCTGCATCTCCCATTTCCAGTTTGGTGCTAACAACACCAGATGCTGCCAGCCTGTTGCCCATCCGAGTGGAGGCGTCATGTTCCTTCCTGCTCCAAGGGGGTGGTGCCATAAAAGGGATGTTTCTTTGCAAGGCAGCAGCACAGACTGGGTGTGAAGAATGAGGAGTTTGCAGGCAGCAAACGCAGAGCATCCGATGGTTTGCATGTTCTGAATCTCCTGAATCTGCATGGGAGGAACCTACAGACAGTGGTTTTTGGGAGAAACTTTGCCCCTTGTGGTGGGTCCCTAGGCACATAGATGAGGCTGTGGCAAACAGCAGGTACCCAAGTCTCCTGCAATTTGGAAGGAAGCAGTATGGGCTCATTTCTGCCTTTATCACTCAGCCCTGACCTGGGTGCCATAGGTGTCAGTGGAAGTTGCCCACAGTAGTGGTATCAGACCCCTTCAGCATAAGCAGTGGCCTGGAGCCTGTCTGCTGACCTGCACTGGTGGAAGCAGCTGTCAGCCTTCATGCTTCACCCTCCAGACTGTGGAGCCAGTGTAGCCTGTGCAGTGCTCTGGAGTGGGTGTGGGTGGCCCAGTCATGGGCCATTTTGGTAACAGAGCTGCCCCCACACTGTGTTTGTGCTGGCACAGCAGACCTAGTTGGGGAAGGATATTCAACCACAGGGCTCCCTGCTTTGAAATGCCAGTGTGACCTCGTAAAGGGAAGCTTTCAGCATCTTTAAACCTTCATTTCAGCATCTTTAAACCTTCATTTCTTCCTTTGTTTTTCTTTCTGTGTCTCCTTCCCATATTGCTCTTAGCCTAGCTCCCTTATTTGTGCTTCACTTACCCTTTGGGCTCTGCTAACAGCTTGCTGCCTCTGCTCAATCTGCCATCTCTATTTTTCTTCTCTCCAACCTCTACAAATCTTTTCTCCCTCCCCTTTCTTGCTTTTTCTTTTTTCTCACAAATTCTGCTTCTCCATCCTGTCTTTCTAATGCTTCTCAATTCCTCCAAGGCCTCTTCCTGTTTCCCTAAAAAGGTGCTCTTCTGGCCTTTTTGGTTCCAGGGATCCCCTTCAGGGTCAACCCTTTCCCTAGATGTACCTGCTTGGACCCAAAGCTGAGCTCAAGGCATAGCCCTCCTTCTGCTCCTACTGGATTAATATCCACTAAAGCCAACAACACTCTTCATCCTTTCCCGTGTGCTGCACTCTCAGGAGGCGACACTGGAGCTGACCTGAACGTCCTCTCAGTTTCTGCCTCTCATCATCATTATCCCAAAAGCTGTCAGGAGCAGGATGTTGGGCCCTGCCATGCTGGCCTGTGAACTCGCACTCCCTTTCTCTTTTTGCTACTCTCTCTGCATTGCCGTTCCCAATCCAGGGCTGGAAGAATAGCATGGGGTTTAGTACAAGTGGTACTTCATTACAAAACTTTTGACTGCCTCACAACCACTTCTGCAAGTCCCAGCCCTGAACCCATCATGAGCATGCAGGCAGAGCAGAGGTGCTGGTGAGCAGCCTTGCTGCCCACGCTGGGACTGAAGCAGGCTCAGGATTGGCCTGGGGAAGGAGCAGGGGGAAGTGAGTGTGGAGGGCTTTGGGGCTCTTCTTGAGGAATGTGGAGTGAGGAGGTTCTGCTTAGCTGCGAGCACTTCCATCTTCTTGCTGTGGGCATGAACTGTGTGTCTCTAGGAATTTTCACACCTTCCACCAGCACATTTTTCACCTGGCACTAGGGGCATCAGGGCAGAGATGTTAAGGTACAGAGATGTGCTTGCCCACTCTGTTGGATCTGCTTTGTGTGATTCTCAGTCCTCAGTTTCCCTGTCCTCCTTCCTATTTCTTCTGGTTTTAATTCCCTTTTCTTGGAGCATCTTAAATTGGCCTCTTGCCCCCTGATTCTTTGGCTTTGCCTTCTCTCAGAGGGTGGGGGGCTGGTGCCTATGAGCAGTGGTTTTGCTGCAGGAGCGGAGGTTGGCTGGCCTGTGTCCATTTCTTCTGCCTGTTCCTGTGTTTCCTCACACACTGGGCCCTTCACTCCCTTTTTTTTTCAATTTTCTTTTTTTCTTTTCCGTTCAGCCCATTGTTGTCCGACATCACTGGGTGCACCGGAGGCGGCAGGAAGGAAAATGCCGGCAGTGTGGCAAGGTGAGAGAGCATCTTGGGCATTTTTCTCAGCCTGAAGGAAACCTAAGGTCAAGCCAGAGACACGCACAGGGCTGTGAAGCAGGGACGTCCCACCATTCCTGTCTGGCAGCAAAACCAAGATATGTGCCCTGCTTTGCTCAGTGAAGCAGTATGTGAGTGCTTCCCACATAGAGTAGTTCTTCCCCTGGGCCCAACTAATCCTGAAAGAGACTGTCTTCCTGACATGCTTTCCTGACATGCTTTCCTTGAGCAATAAGGACACCCCTACAGTGGCCTCCCTGGTGTCGTTGTGGTGGCTGGGACCGTCTGACTGGATCTGGAGGGCTCCAGCTGCAGACATGCTGTCTTTGTTAATGTCTCTTACTGTTGGATGGTAGGAAACTGCAGGGAATTCCCTAAGCCTCTTATCCTTTCTTCCACAGGGTTTTCAGCAGAAGTTTGCCTTCCACAGCAAAGAGATTGTAGCCATCAGCTGTTCCTGGTGCAAACAAGCGGTGAGCAAAGCCCCCCTGAATGCCTTACCAGTTGGTTCTGCACTAATGACCTCTGCTTTCTGCTGGGACTCCTTGAGCTGCTACTCTGCAGCCTGCCCTTAACAGCTCCTCCTGCTGGGAGAGGCTGTACTATGCTGTTTACAAGCTCCTTTGAGAAACTTTCTCTTCATTGCCTTCCCATTACAAAATTCCTGCATGGTTTCATCTAGCACTCCCTGCATTGGCATGGGGGACCTAAGAGGAGGAGATGGTGGCTGTGCCCAGCAAACTGAGCAGCTGAGTTTTCTGTCTGTCTTCTCCTTGGCCAGTATCACAGCAAAGTATCATGTTTCATGCTGCAACACATTGAAGAGCCCTGCTCACTGGGGGCTCACGCTGCTGTCGTCGTTCCTCCCACCTGGATTCTGCGGGTCCGGCGGCCCCAGGTAAGTCACTTCAGCTCTTGGGGCTCTTTCACAGTTCCCACTTGCCCAGTGGCTCCTCACAGAGTTTTTGTGTTTGTTCCTTTTCTCTCTAGAATCCACTTAAATCTAGTAAGAAGAAGAAGAGGACATCATTCAAGCGGAAATCCAGCAAAAAGGGGGCCGAGGTAAGATATGAGGGGACTGGGAATGACCTTGTCTTGGAAGGGCAGAGGACTTAATGGTGAGGAGCAAGGCTAAGAATAAAAGTAGGCTTTTCTGAGTCTGCACTGAGGTTAAGGAGCTTGAGCTGGAGGGAGGGTGCCTGCTGGCAGGGTGTATCCCAGATACAAGGTTTATGGAGTGACTGGGATGTTTTCTTCCTCCTGCGTCTGACCTGCATGATGTTAGGGCTCAGCTGGAGGTAGCAGTTTGCATTTCCCCAGCTTTGTTGAAGGATCTATGGTATCTCTTGCAGGAAGGGAGGTGGAAACCCTTTGTCATCAAGCCCATGCCAGCTCCTCTCATGAAGCCCTTGCTGGTGTTTGTGAACCCCAAGAGTGGTGGGAATCAGGTATGGCCTTATCTGGTATGTTTAAGAAGACATCTCTGTGAGGGCATTGCCATTTGAGTGCTGAGTTCTCATCATAGTTTTGGTGATGTCTCAGCTGCACAAGAGGCCACAATGCCAGTTTGCTGCCCAGCAGTTCCCACCTCGGCCAGGCTTTGCCTGTGTCCCCTCTGGAATGGTGTTGTCTTAGCGTGTCCCCAAGCAGGACCAGATGCCTCCTTCTGCTGTCCACTGGGAACTCGATATTACCTGAAGTCTTTCTTCTCATAGGGAGCCAAGATCATCCAATCCTTCATGTGGTATCTGAACCCACGGCAAGTTTTCGACCTCAGCCAGGGTGGACCCAAGGAGGCGTGAGTACTGATGGGGGCAGCACCTTTCTCTCCCCCATCCATTTCCCAGGATTCCTCCTGACAGCTCTTCCCCCAGCTCATGGAGGGAGACATAGATGTGGCTTTGTGAATGCCAAGGTCTCTGTGAGGTAGCTGCTGTGTAGCACCTTCAGTAACTCTCCCCTCCCCTCCTCAACCTCCCTGTTCCCCGCAGGCTGGAGCTGTACCGCAAAGTCCACAACCTCCGGATCCTGGCATGCGGGGGAGACGGCACGGTGAGTCTCCAGCCCCTCCATCCCATGGTGCCCTTTTGCCCAGGCCTTTCCAGTGCTGACAGCAGCCTTCCTTGTTGAAATCCAGAACAGGGCAAACTGTGCACATTGTGTCCATGGTACAGCTGGTAGCATAGATACTGTGGGTCCCCTTGTGCACTGTTTCAGAGAGTGCTAGTTTGTAACGTGTCTGGATTTGTAGCCCTTTTGAGGGCCAGTGTCTTCACTGGGGTTACTGGTGTCTCCTGCAGCACCTGATTACAGCATTAAAGACTCTGAATAGCCTCAGTTGCTAAGGAGACCCCATCTCTGCCCCTCTGCCATCACCAGTGCTCTGAGTCACCTCTGTCTGCCTGCTGGTCCCTGAGATAACCAATGGTTTCTTTGCACTCTCTTGCTTGAGCAGGTGGGCTGGATACTCTCCATTCTGGACCAGTTACGCATCAACCCACCTCCTCCTGTGGCCATCCTACCTTTGGGGACAGGGAACGACTTGGCCAGAACACTGAACTGGGGTGGGGTAAGTGATGGGCACAAGAACCCACTGCTGACAGAGCAGGGCTGAGTGCTTCAGTCCTTGTTCCAGGCATATGGTTGGATATTTGCATGGGCTGGTGTTTCAACTTCCTGTAAATACAGACCAACAAATAAGTGCAATTTGGATTATGTTTGTTTATTATGGATGTTGCTGTTCTTCTGACGTTTGAATGGTTCTGCATTAGATTATAGAAAAGGAATTGCTTTTTCAAATTTTGGAAGATTTTTAGAAGGAAGATGTATTGTTTTAAATTTCAAGTTCTGCTTCATTGTGCATTCGAGTAGAGTTGATCTCTTCTACATCTTTTACTCTGAGATGCCTTACCAAAGCCTGCTGTCTAGGGTATCTCTGGGAGGCAGGCATGAGACTCACCAAGTCCTTCTCTTCACCAGGGTTACACAGATGAGCCTCTGTCCAAGATCCTATCGCATGTAGAAGATGGGAACATAGTGCAGCTCGATCGCTGGAACCTCCATGTGGAGCCAAACCCTGACACAAACCCTGAGGAAAAGGATGAGGCAGCTGCTGACAAGGTGGGACACCTTCTCTCCATGTCTGTTCCCTGTGCTAGAGGTCTGCATTCTCTCTTCTCCCACTGGCTCAGGCAGTCCCAGCACCTGGGGCTACATTCTTGGGTTGGTGTTTCCCTCTCACTTCTCCAATTCCACCATTCTGTTCATGACTCTGAGCCACAGCACTCATGGTAAGAGTGTATGTAGAGTTCATAACTAAATGCCTATCAAAGGTTTTTAACCACAACTTGCAACAGGTAGAAGCCCAGTCTTCTGTGAGACTGTTTTCTTTAACAGAAACACGGGTGATTGCAGAAACCTCAGAGAGCAGAGTGTGTCCCCTTGGACCACTTCCCTTACCCCTAGGAGCCAGCAACTAATCCATCATCTCAGTCTGGTGACCTCTGTATTTTCCTAGGGAAAAGGCAAGCAGTGTCCCTCAGCCTCATGAGCACTGTAGCGGCTCTGCTGTAATCTGACATCTGTGCCATGGGCACATGCTGGCAGCCTCGTCCTTATTCCTCCTTTCCATTTCAGCTCCCTTTGGATGTCTTTAATAACTACTTCAGCCTTGGCTTTGATGCACGGGTGACGCTGGAGTTCCACGAATCCCGAGGTACAGGGCAGTGGCAGGACTTGGTCGGGATCTGTGGGATGGGCCTGTGCTTGTTTGTGGGTTCCTCAGGAAAATGAACAAGAGAATTGCTTCAGGGACAGAGCTGGAGGTGAAACAAGAGGAGCCAAGGCCAAGCTGCAGAGGGGGAAGAGGGGTGCCTGCACAGGAAAGAATCTGGGGGCAGACCCCTGGCTGAGGCTGGCTGGAGAGATGTGTCTGAGGAGAGCTGGCAAGTGAAATATTTCCATGTGTAGGCCAGTGACCTGGACTTTTTTCTCCTTTCCCTAGAGGCCAACCCGGAGAAGTTCAACAGCCGGTTTCGGAATAAAATGTTCTATGCTGGGGTGAGTGTGTGGGGGATATCTGAGCCTGCCATCATAGCAGCCTTAACGTCAGCTGCAGCACAGGCATGGACCTGCATCCTGTCTGCACCCTAAACTCACCCATTGAAGTTACATGGACCTTCACATGCGCCCAAGCTAAGCCCCCCAGCCCGAAGCTGGAGAGCTGCTGGAGAAATGCTGCAGCGCTGGGAGTCACAGCTCCCCTTTGGCTGTGAGTGCTGCTGGCAGTACAGCTTGCTCCGTGGCCTGCAGTACAGTTGCTGTATTGATCCCCTGCCACTATTGTTCTTGATCTCAAACTCACGGGTGGTCACCCAGGCAGGACCTCCCTGGAGCTGTGGGAAGGCAAGCTGTCCCCCCTGCAGAGGAAAAGGAAGCCTTTCCATAGTCTACACACTACTTTGGTCTTTTATTATATACCTTGGACCAGTTACAGCTTCCTGGCTAATTACACCACCCTCCTGTGTCTCACCTCTAGAGCTTTGCGTCTCAGTATCATTTTTGTTCCTGTCTACCCATCCTCAATATACTTTCTAGCCGTGTGTCTGCTGACTGGTATTTGAGCAGTACTAAAGGCCAAGTGCTGCTCTGTGCCATCTCACATCTGTCCTGCTTGTGTCTCTTTTCCTGTCTGCACAGTTAAACTGAAAGGGGACCCATGCTGTCCCTCCTGGAATCTCTAGATGGGGTCACTTCAGCTCTGTTTTGTGGTACTTCATTACAGCTTGAGACTGAATTTGTCTCTTGTCTCACTGGAGGAGACGCATCTTGCCAGCTCTTCCCTGAAGTCAGGACTGGGCTGGCAAGGGAATACTGGAGCACGTTACTGAAGGTGTCTCAAGGTTTTTGGTAGGCAAAATAGCAAGAGGAATGGATCAGGTTGTTTTGAAGAAGGGGACTTCTGCTGGTGCATGAAAGAGGGTTTACAGGTTTCAGCAGCTGAGGTCTGTGGCAGGTCAGTGGCAGGCTGAGTTGCAGGTCAGTGGCAGGCTGAGTTGCAGGTCAGTGGCAGGCTTCGTGGCTGCCCATTCTGGTGAACACCTGTGCGCTAACTCTGTCTCTTACCTTGGCAGACAGCCTTCTCCGACTTCCTCACCGGGAGCTCCAAAGACTTGGCGAAGCATGTCAGGCTGGTTGTGAGTGTGCTTGGGTGCTGTGGTCCAGGGAGGGGGTGAGTTGTGGAGGCATGAGGAATGTCCCTTGGCACACTGAGTGTGTCAGGGTTGGGGCACGGATATGCCCCTGGGAGCATCAGCTTCCCCTGACTTGGAGAACATTCACTGTAGGGAGCGGAGGAGGGAGGCTATTTCTTCCTAAGTGGGTAGGATGGACCAGGCTCCCCTTTACAGCAGCCTGAACACCCCTGTGTTGTCTCTAGTGTGATGGGACAGACCTGACCTCCAAGATTCAGGACCTGAAGCCCCAGTGCCTGGTCTTCCTTAATATCCCAAGGTGAGTACCCCCGGGACCTGTCTTCATATGCTGGGCTTTTCACACCTGTGCTGTAGATCCTTGCCTAGGTTTGGGGTGCCAGTCCAGACATTTCTTCCTGTCCTTTCACAGGTACTGTGCGGGCACCATGCCCTGGGGCAACCCTGGGGAGCACCATGACTTCGAGCCCCAGCGCCATGATGATGGCTGCATTGAAGTTATCGGCTTCACCATGACGTCGCTGGTGAGTCAGCGCTGTTGCCAGTTGTAGGTAGCTACCAGGAGAGTGAATGGTCCCATTGACCAGGTGTCAGCCAGCCCACAGCTCCACAGATCCTCTCTGGAGGAGTTGTGGTGCTGGCCTATGTGACAGTGTCTGCTCTCTCAGATTTAGGTGAGGTGCTGTCATGCCCTGGTCTTTGTGAGTCCCTTCTCGCTGAAATCAAACCTGAGACCCTCAGAACTTGATTTACTTGTAACATCCAGATGACAATGGATGTTCCCCTCATCCACGTCTCAGTCCATGTTCTGCTCTCACTCTGGACCCTTTCACAGGCTGCCTTGCAAGTCGGTGGCCATGGGGAGCGGCTCTGTCAGTGCCGGCAGGTGGTTCTCACCACATCCAAGGCCATCCCCATGCAGGTAGATGGAGAGCCCTGCAAGCTGGCAGCTTCCTGCATCCACATCTCTCTGCGCAACCAAGCCAACATGGTGCAGAAGACCAAGCGGCGCAACTCCATGCCTCTGCTCAATGAGTAGGTTCCTCAGATTGATCTACCACCTCCTCTCCAAGGAAGGATGGTTGGCAGGGAAAGGGATAGGACTGATCCGTGACTGGCAGAGGAATTTCAATCCTTTCTTGAGTAGAGTCTGGGAAGGGGTCAGGCCATAGAAATAAGGCCATACCCTGATGCTGGAGAAGCTGCTGATGCCAAACTCCCCACCCCAGTCTATACAATACTGTACTCTTGCCTGTTTTGGAGGGATGAGGGGAATAAGGAGAAAGCAGGCTGTCATTTTCTGATATCTTCCTTTTTCCTTGCCCCCTGCACACAGCCAGCAGCCAGTGCCCGAGCGGCTGCGGATCCGGGTGAGCCGAATCAGCATGCGCGACTATGAGGCACTGAACTATGACAAGGAAAAGCTCAAGGAAGCCTGTGAGTGACCAGCTGGGTGACCAGAGGCTGGGAGCTGCAATCCCCAAGTCTGCCACAGCCTGTAGCTAAACTGGGTGAGGTTTTGGGAATGGGGCATGGGCTGCTCCCTGAGTTGTGCCTGTGCCCTGTCCTGCAGCTGTGCCACTGGGGATCATCGTGGTTCCAGGAGACAGTGACCTGGAGTTGTGCCGGACCCAGATTGAGAAGCTGCAGGAGGTGAGTCTCTGCATGAAAAGTGGTCATGGCTTAATACTGAGGATGAAGTATTAAGTATCCTTTTACTCAGGCCGCCTTGACCTGCACACACCATCACACACACTCTTGCTTTGGGTCACGCTAAGAGGTCACAGTTTGCCTTCACCATGTGATGGAGGCAGGGTCCCAAGCTGGATGCCTTGTTGCTCCCTGCTATCTGGCAGCTTCTTTTTCAGCATTGCTCTTCTGACTGTTCTCCAAGCCCAGAGAGTGACCCTGAAAAACTACAGGTTAGTATAACAAGCCAGCACACATCCTGTGGGAGTCTATCAACTCTTCAACCCTCCACAGACTCTGTGTTTCCTATAACAGCTCTGCCCTCTCCAGGTGCCTGGATTGTGTTTATAACCCCTCCCACTCTTCTCATTTGCAAGCACTAATTTTTGTGTCCTTGCCAATGTACTAGCACATGTCTGTGATCTGTACACAGACTGTGTAACTCTTGCTCCTGGTGAACAATGCCTTCTAAGCCCAAGCTCCTGGTGCTGCACTGATCAATCTGATTGTTGCACAGAAGGTTGAAGGGACCTTTCTTAGTCTGCTGTTAGCTGGTTGTTGTCCCTGTGGGAATCCCATCCAGTGTATGTGTAGAGTCCTGCAGAGCTGAGTTGCAGAGCTGCTTGCCTGCCTGGCACACTGGCATCTGCCTCTTGCTGTGCCTTCTCTGTATGTGTGTCCCCTGCCCGCTTTGTGCCCAGGCACACAGGCAGGCACACAGGACACACAGGCAGGCACATGGTTAGCAGCTCCTGGATTCACAGGGAGCTTTCCTGCTTTGTCAGTGTCATAGACCGATGCCCCTGCAGTCTCCTGCACCTTTAAAACTGGGCAGTGTGGCTGATGTTCCTTGGTCACCTCATGGTTTACCTCTTCTCACTCCTTGGGCAACCGCTGTGCTCCAACCTTAAAGCCAGGCAAGGACCAGGTACCTTGGCCAGACAGTGTGTAAAGCCATATATGGCAGCTCATCAAGCAACTCCAGTGGGATGAGAGAGGGACTGGGGGGCTGCTCAGACACAGACTGTAACAGGACACCTTGCCTTTCTGCAGGATTTCCCTGCACAGCCTTCTGCTTTAGAGCGCCTGCTCTATCAGGTGTGTATGGCCTCTCTCTGTCCTCTGGGCCCATCTGTCATGTCCACTGTGCCATCTCATGGGCTTGTCTTGTGATACTGCTCTACAGTCAGCTCCAGTCTGTCCCATGGTGCTCCCTGTTGCAGTGTGCTGTGCCTGTGTTCAATTTCATCCAAGTGCCTGTGGTCCTCTGTGTCTGCAGGGACCTCCCAAAGCAGGAGCAATGCTCAGAAGAGAGATGCAGAGGCCATAAGCTACATCTTTATCCTCTCTTTTATTATGCAGGAGGGAGATGGAGCCAAGCCGAAGACACTGTCATTCCAGAAGCTGTCACCCAAGTGGTGCTTCCTGGACTGTGAGTATCACTCTCCCCTAGGAGTGTTGACTGGGTCTGATGACCCAGTCCTTTGGTCTGCCAGCTCAGTGGAGGTAGGAGATGGAGATCCATGTGGCTGCAAAGATCCAAGGGTTATCAATGCATTAGAAACCACAGAAGCACCTGAGAATTAGGGCGTAGGAATTACAGCTCCTATGCCCAAAAAAGTGGAGGAATCAGTAGCCCAACTGAAGTGCATCAACACCAATGCATGCAGCATGGGCTACAAACAGGAGGAGCCAAAAGATATGGCAGAGCGAGAAAGCTATGACATAGTTGCCATCACGGAGACATGGTGGAGCTAGTCACACAGCTGGGGTGCTGCACTATGCTGCACTGGATGGCTATAAACTCTTCAGAGGGGACAGGCAAGGAAAGAGACCAAAGTGATCTCTTCCTATGGCAAGGTGACCTGCTCAGTGGATGAGTGAAAAGCTGTGGATATTGTCCACCTGAACTTCAGTAAAACGTTTGACACTGTTTCCCACAACGTTCTCCTGGGGAAACTGGCTGCTCGTGGCTCAGATGAGTGCACTGTTCACTGGATAGAAAACCAGCTGGATGGCCGGGCCCAGAGAGTGGTGGTGCCTGGAGTTACATCCTGCTGGTAGCCGGTGACCAGTGGTGATCCCCAGGGCTCAATATGGGCCTGGTCCTGTTTATTATCTTTATCAGTCTGGATGAGGAGATCGAGTGCCCCCTCAGTTGCTTGCAGACAAGTTGGGTGGGAGTGTTGATCTGCTGGAGGGCAGCAAGGCTCTGCAGAGGGATCTGGACAGGCTGGATCATGGGCCAAGGCCAATTGCATGAGGTTCAAAAAAGTGAATGTCCTGCATTTGGGTCACAACCACCCCGTGCAGTGCTGCAGGCTAGAGGAAGGGGGGCTGGGAAGCTGCCCAGCAGAAAAGGAACTGGGGGTGCTGGTTGATGGCAGCTGAACATGATCCAGCATGTGTCTGTCAGGATTGGATTACTAAGGTTCTTAGGAATGCCCCTGCCCAAATTAAGGTGCAAATGAGACCATATGCCTGTGACAATAGTATGAATTTTATTTGATAGTAAATATGAGAGAGAGAGAGAGAGAGAGAGCGAGAGAGAGAGAGAGAGAGAAAGAGAGAGAAAGAAATAGAAAATAGGTGGGGAGGATCTAAAGAGAGTGACAGGGACAGAATAAGGAAAGAATTACCACTCTGTGGATCCCAACGATGCTCCGTTGATCCTCTCCAGCTGGTCTTCTTGGTGGTGAAGGTCCTCAGGAAAAGCATAGAATCAGATGAGTTCCAATGAGATCCAATCACCTCCTGGGGTGGGGGGTGTTTGCCATTTGTTTCATCACGTACAGTCCTGTGGTGCAAGGCCTCAGGAATGACTGTGGGGGCACTTTGGGGGGGCTTGGATGGATTAGTGTACCCCCTCAGCTGCCCTCATATGAACCTCCCGTGGATGTGGCCTTCCTGGGGTTGGGGGTTCCATAGGCAGTTTGTGTAAGGGAGGATGAGTTCACAGCCCCTGAGCAGAGGTTACAACACACCAAAACTTCCTCCCCCCACCTCAGCTGGGGGGGGAAATCTCTGCAAACCTGCTCCCAGCAAATGGGTCTGTGGGCTACGGCCTCCCCCACCCCAAAGCAAGCCAAAGATGATTCTTAGCACAACTGCTGGGTTTGGCTCACATTCTTTTCCTTGTTTACTTGTTTGTTTCAGGTGATTGATGAATGGGTTTTCCCTTTATCTAATCTCAGCAGTTTGATTTCCAGTCCAAAGTCCCTGTCAGGTATCTTCAGGGAGGCTTCTTTGGTTGTAGCTTCTGTATACAGTTTTTGTTATAATGATCAAAACTTTATATCAGTGTTTGAGGCATGAACTATTTCAGTCTCTGACAGTGTCTAGGTGGCCAAGAAGGCCAATGGCGCCCTGGCCTGGATCAAGAAAAGTGTAGCCAGAGGGACCAGTGCAGTGATTGTCTCCCTGTACTCAGCCCTGGTGAGGCCACACCAGGAATTCTGCATCTAGTTTTGGGCCCCTCACTGCAAGAAAGACATTGAGGTGCTGGAGCACATCCAGAAAAGGGCAATGGAGCTGATAAAGGCTCTGGAGCACAAATCTTAGGAGGTGTAGCTGAGGGAGCTGGGGTTGGTTAGCCTGGAGAAAAGAAGGCTGAGGGGAGACCTTATCACTCTCTACAACTACTTGGGAGGAGGTTGTGTCAAATTGTGTTGGTCTCTTCTCCCAAGTAACAAGCAAGAGGATGAAGGGAAATGAATGACCTCATGTTGCATAAGGTAGGATTTTTTTCCGACTGAAAGGGTAATCAAGCATTGGAACAGGCTGCCCAGGGAAGTGGATGAGTCCCCATCCCTAAAGATACTTAAAAGACGTGTAGATGTGGCACTTAGGGACGTGGTTTAGTGGTGGACTTAGCAGTGTTGGTTTAATGGTTGGAGTCGATGATCTTAAGGGTCTTTTCCAACCTAAGCAATTCGATCATTCTGTGATTCTATGAATTTGGGGGGTGAGAGAACAGACATTCAGTGGCAAGCCACAGGGAACCACTGAGGCTTGGGACTCACGGATGGTGGGGTCTTTGGGGCTGAGCAGTGCTTTCTCCCAGGCTGCGTGTCTGGCTGCTGACCCGGAGTGGAGCAAGGGGAGTCTGTGGTTCTCTTGCCCCTGGAGCTGAAGGCAGCTTGGTGGCGTGTGTTCGTCACTGCGGGACTGCCGGGGATGCTCTCCTGTGTTGTGCAGGCAGGGGGCCCCCCTGCTCCAGCGTACTCGAAGCCGGGCTCGCCACCAGCATCGCAGTGTTAAGGGAGAGCAGCCTCCCTGCTGGGCTCCAGCTGCTGCTTCTCCCCTGCCTGGAAGTAGCTTTCTCTTCTCCCTTTGCCTTCTCTGACCAAGAAGCTCCCTCTGTACCTGGAAGCTGGCTGAGTGAAATGCCCATTGGTAGCATTTCATCTCTCTGACATCCCAGCAAGCAGTGTAGACTACAGCAGAGCACAGCCATGGGTTGCAAAGTGGGCCTGGGAAGCCTTGTGTTAGGCAGAGAGGGTGCAACTTCTCCCCTCAAGGTTCCAGCCCTGTGTATGGTGTTGCTGGTGCTGCTGCTCCCAGGTGTCACTACCAGGACTGCTGTACCAGGGCCGCTTTCCCTTCTCCTGCCAGTCTCCCAGCAGCAGGTTCTGGGCTCAGGAAAATGTGTCAGGAAAGAGACTAGAGTCTCATTCAACACAGCACAGGTTCATTCAAGTGGCTGAATTACGGGCCTTGAACAGTAGCTCCCTGGATGCAAATATCCAGGATGAACATGGCTCTTTCACTCCTCTCACCTGTTCTGGCACATCCCCACTCTGTCTGCAGAGAGACTTCCTTGGGTCTGCGAGGATCCCATTGCAGCAATCTCTCCTGGACTGGCACCAGCAGCCTGTCAGGATATTGGGGAAATCCTGGTCTCCCTTGGTGATGCCCCAAATCCGTAACCCCTTCCTGCTCCCCTAGGGGTGGTGGCTCTGTGTGTCTGGCTCCAGCATAGCCACTTGCTCTGTTGGAGCTCCTCTCTCTCTGTGGTGATCTCTTCTCTAAGGAAGAGAGATGAGCAAAGGGATGCACTCAGACAGGCTGGAGGCTGATTTGAAGCCCTCCTGCCATCCTAGGAGACAGGAACTTGGATCTACAGCTGGTGGCGGCATGCTCTGTTGTGCCTGGCAGTCACATGCTCTGACTGGCCTCATGAAGGTCCTTAGTCAAGTCAGCAGGAGGCTGAGCCCTCTCTTCTCCCAGCCTCCTGTAGTGCCTCTGTTTCTGACCACTGTTCAACAAGGTGCACCATGCTAATCACAGCAGTTCCTCACCTGTTAGAAGTGAATGCTGAGATGTGCACTGCATAGCCCTGAACTTCATGTGCTCAGGATAATGCTGGAGCACCTGAAAGCCCCCAGAAGGGCCATGGCATCAGCTAATTGTGTTCTTGCCTTAGATGTGGCTCCCTGCCAGGAGTCATTGAGGCGGAAGTAGTAAGCAAAGGCATGTTTCACAGGGGCGTGGTGGTCTGTAGGCCTAAGGGGCTGCCTCTAGGGTGAAGACACCAGCAGAATCATGAAGGGAAGTGGTTGCTCCTGGTCAGGGGCTGCTGTTTGCTTTGCTGTACCCTCTGTGCAAGCCATGAAGTGGCTGGATAGGTCACTGTCACTCATGGTGGGAAGAGGCCATCTCCCTTGTCTCACACCAAGGATCAGCCTGTCTCGTTCTGTTCCTGTCTTACAGCAACCACGGCAGATCGGTTCTACAGGATAGACCGTGCACAGGTGAGTGCAGCCTCATCCTGCACTGACATCCCCCTGGGAAGGTGCTTGAGTGTCCCACCTGCACACAGACCAACAGGCAGCCTTGGCCTTGGGGCCACACAGGTCTCGTACCACTGCCCTGCCCTTTGGTGTCCCCCAGTGGGATGGCATGGCGAGCCTGGCCCAGGACCAGGCTCAGCACGCCCAGGTTTCTGGAGAAAAGGGGAGAAGCCTGAGAGGTAGCACAGGACCTTGGGTTGAAAGCTGCCTGCAGGGCCCTCCAGTGCAGCGGGTGAGGAATAGCAAATATAGCAAGACTGGCCAGGGGACCTGCCAGCTGGGATCATCTTCACCAGTGTTAGATACTTTCCCTAATGATCTGGGGAGGAAGACATGGAGATAAGGTTTACAAGGTTGCTAAGGCAGCAGGAAATAGGAAGCCTGAAAAGAACAAGGTGATGCAAAGGCTCCCAGGCACAAGACTGTTCAAGCCACCATTGCTCTGCTGTGCAAATGGGTGCACAAACCCACCCAGTGGGATATGAGGGGGTGGAGTTCTGCAGAAGTAGGTCTTGCTTCTGAGGAAGCATGTCCTGACTTGTCTTTTTCAGGAACACCTCAACTATGTGACAGAGATCTCTCAGGACGAGCTCTATGTGCTGGACCCAGAGCTTGTGGTCACTCAGACTGTGAGCACTTCTCCTGCCATGCCCGACCTTGTGGACTCATCTGCCACACCCTCTGGGCACCATTTTGCATTTCCCTCCTCTTCCTCCTCTCCACCCTCCTCTCCTGCCCCCAGGTGAGTCTGGAATGGGGGTGCTGGGCCTCAGGAAGAATGGGCAGTGATGCGAGAGCTAGGGTTGGCTTCATGGCTTTGATTCCTGGGCTAGATTACAGGGGAGTTCCCTGGAAGTAAGCAGTTGAGTAAGACCAAGGGATGAGATGCCATCCTGTTTTCCTTGCTCCTCTGCCAGCGCTGCCCTAAGCAGTGGGGCATCACCACGTGGCTCAGCCATGGGGTCAAGCTCCAACACCTGGTCTGTGGGGCAAAGGACAAGGGTGTTTTTCAGCCAAACTGAGGCCAGTGTCAAGTATGGATGAGCAATGGTGCCAGGAGCAGCAGTAGAAATGGGAGTGGGGATGGGGAAGAACCCAGATCAGGGAAGGAGTGCCACAGGCAGGTTTCTCCATCCCTTTAATGGTGGCATGCCCATTAGGGCCCTCTGCGGCCAGGACTGGCAGGGTTAGTTACATTTTCTCTTCTTTCCTTCCAGCGCTGAGCCTGAGCACTGCCTCCCACATAAAGGTGAGTAGAGTCCTACCCCTGGTCATACCCCCTCTCAGGTTGCACTCTTTTGTTTTCCTGCCATGGGGTTTTTTTGGCCTGTCCTTTCCCTGGTGAGCAGGGAGTTGTTCCACGTGTCCTGAAACATGGAGCCCTGCAGGCAGGTGACCCAGAGGTGAGCACGAGAGACCTGACAGTGATTTGTGGAGTGGCCCAGCCAGGCGCCTTCCTGGCTCCACCATGCAGGAAATGATGTGGCAAGGGGTTAATCCCCCACCTGCAGAGCTGAGCGCTGTGGACTGGGTTGGGAGGCTGTCTCTGCCTCTCCCAGGGGAGGTGGGAGCACTAGATCAGGGGCCTCACCAAGCTGAACAAATGGAAAGAGTTTCCTGAAGCTTGATTGGAGCCTGGAGGTGTGAGTGAGTCATTGGTGAGAGGCTGCTGGCTGATGCCCAGGAGACCTGCTCCCCACTTTCATCACAAATTATCCTGCCCAAGGACAGAGACTACTCCCCCTGCACATGCACCTCCCTGGGGCTGAGGTCTGGCTGCACCCCTAGCTACATGGTGTCTCTTTCCTTCCCCAGGCTTGTTCCTTACATTCCTGAAGGTGGAAGAGCCATGTAAATGCAGTCTGACCAAGGGGTTAATCCCTGGAGGAGCTTGTGCTCCTGCTCCACACTTCTGGTGCCCAACTCTTGTCTCCAGGATTAGATAAGCAGTGTTACACATTGACTTTTCTGACTCTGGCACATCTCTCTTTGCAGATGACCTTCTGATAGAAGCTGCTAAGAGTGGCAACTTCAGCAAGGTAGGTGCTCCAGCAGCCTGCTTCAATGAGCAGCCAAGGCTGGCTCCTGGGCTGTTGTGCCCCCTGGGCTAAGGGAAGCCCTGCCAGCCATGCTCCCCAGTGGCCCTGGAGCAGCATCTGTCAAGGCCCTTCCTTCAGGAGTGGTGGCTGGAAACCAGGCAGGTTTCTGGCAAGGAGCCCTGGTTGGTCTCCTGGGGGACATGAAGGGAAGGGAGGGGAAGGGGAGGGGAAGAGGAGGGACTTGGTAACATGGCTGAGCTGGACAAAGCTCCCCACCAGCCCCAAGTATTCACACAACCTGTCAGGCACTCCAGGCACATAATGCTGGGGCTTGGAGCTCGGAAATGCAACTCATCCTGAGCAATCTGACAATCCTGTAGTTCCAAGAGCTGCACCGAGCTGGAAGAGACCTGATGGTGCGAGACTCCTCGGGCCAGACTGTCCTCCACCATGCTGTCAAATCAGGAAGCAAGGACATCGTCAAATACATCATCGAGAATGGTGAGCTGGAGCCAGAGTGCCACTCTTAGCAAAGGAGCCTGGCAGCCAAAAAAAATCAACCCTCTGCTTAGAGAGAGTGCTCCTGGGCTTAGATCCTTCCCGCTGGGTTTGCGACATCATCCTTCTGGTGTATGGGCTTTTCCTGGCATCTGTCTGCCAGTACTGGGGTGTCCTCATGGCTATTGCTGCATCCTGGCAGGGATCAGCATGTCTCTGAGAAACATTTCTCAGTGTCTTGCTTCTGCCTTCAGGGCAGCTGACCTGTTGTTTTTGGCAGTTCCCACTGAAATACAGTCAGCTTTATTTTTATTTAGATATTTCTCTGTAGTGAGTCTACAACCAGTTCTTTCCTGGGATCAGCTGGGCTCAGATGCCATTGCTGACCTGAGTTCTTTGGAGCTAGGACTTTTGCAGGCAGCATGAAAATAGCAGCTCCTATGGAATGATGCAGATTGTGATCAGGGAGTAGGCTAGTCTGTCTCTGCCCTGGAGCCAGTTCTCACTCACCTGCACTCTTTCTTTCCACAGCTCCTTCAGAAATCCTTGATGCCACAGAGGAGGAGAAGTAAGTTGCATTACCTGTTGGCCAGACCCTCTGTGAAGTGACCAGTCATAGGGGCACTTCAGCTGCCCTTGCTCAAATTGCCAGCCATGACGCCCAGTCCATTTTGGACAGACTGCCCCTGAGTAGCACCCCCTCCTCTGCCTGGACAAACACACAACTCACCATCAGCTCCTGCTGCCACTGAATTGCTGTCCCTTGCTGCTGCCTGCATGTGCTGATTGTCCCTGTTCAGGGGGACATCTCACATCTCCTGCTTTCTCCTCCTCAGCGGTGAAACCAGCTTGCACCAGGCTGCAGCCTTACGCCAGCGCACTATCTGCCACTACATCGTGGAGGCCGGGGCCTCGCTCATGAAGACAGACCTGCAGGTGACAGCGGGAACAGTGGCAGTGGGGCTTTCTGGGGCGACCAGAGGGCTGACAAGGAGCAGAGCCAGCAGGAGAGCAGAGCAGGGGTGCTTTGAGTGAGGTGTTTGCCAGTCAGAGAGGAGCTGACATGGAGCACCCATGCTTGCCCAGCAGAGCCCAGCTACAGAGGGGTTAAATCCCTCTTCTCCTGGTGCTTCTCTCCCTGTTGTTTTATTAAATTAGAAGCAAGGGGCTGGAATGTCTCATCCCTGTCTCCCCCTTCCCATCCTCAGGGGTCAGAGCAAGGACATTCTCCCTGAAAGCTCCCTCCCAGCTGCAGGACTCCCCCGCTCTCCCCCACCGGCAGTCATGATGGGGGATCTGGGAGCTCCTCTTGGCGGGTGAAGCTGGCCTGCTGGGAGCAGGAGCAAGCAGTGGCAGCACTTTCCCTCACATGCCGAGTTAATTGAGCTGTGCCTTAGTGTCAGGGAATTGTGCCAGCCCTGGCAGAAGAGTGCAGAAGGGGAGGGCTTGAGGCCATATTTTGGTACAGGACCCAGGGCTGGCATATGGCAGAGAGGATGTGGTCAGATCTCTCTGGTGGAGGCTTGTAGTGATGGGCTGTAGCAGAGGTGATGCAGAACAAGCCAAGAAGGTGCGATCTGTGGGTCTGGGACACCAGTTAGGAGCCCAGTTGAGGGGTGCTGGTGGAGCTTGGGGTTCAATTTAGACAATACACATCCCTATTTGCCAGGAGACTGCAGTACAGATAATCTCTGGCTCCCTATCTCTCTTCCTCGGTCCTGTCTAAGGCTTAGGCCTTGCACAGTGCCCAGAGTGGGGCTGGCCTGAATGGAGACTCAGCTGGCAGAGGCAGGAGGAGAGGGCAGTTCGGGGGGGCATGGCCCCTCTCTGTCCCCAGCTCCCTCATTTGTCTGAAGGAGAGGAACAGCCCCCAGCCTGCCAGCACAAAAGGGAGCCTTGCTCAGGCATGCGCCTGCCCCAGGGAATGGGTTTGCAGTCGGTTAGTGGCTGCCTGGAGACCCCGCTGTGCTGCTGCACTGACCTCTCAGGGGCTCCGGGTCACAGCCTGCCTGCACAGGCAAGATCCACCTCATTAGAAACCCCAGGGGCAGACCTGTAGCACGGGTTTGGAGCAGGCTGATCCCGCTCCCTGCAGTGGTGAGGGAGGCTGAGCCTTATCGGTTGGAGTGCCTCAGCCCAGCCGGGCAGGGAGGCCCTGGCAGCTCCAGTTTCAGGCTGCAGGCAGGCAGTGATGCAGAGGGGCTTCTGCAGGGGAACAGGAAAGAAGCTCAATTCCTCCTCTGTTAAATGAGTGATTGCATTCAGGGGATGTGGGGAGGAGGCCATCAAGGAGAGCCAGCACCAAAGCACAGAGTGGTCTCTGTCCCCGGTGGTGTGGCTGCTGGAGGCTGTGTGCAGGACCACGGGGTGTGCCCAGTCTTGGAGTGCACATCCCAGGGAGATTCCTTGGTGCATGATACCTCTCTGCAGCCACACACGGATGGGCTTTTGTGCACAGCCACATCCAGGCCCAGTGGAGGACTCTGCATGTCTGACCATTGTTCCTGATGGAGAAATATGGCTGCAGGCTGCTCTGGAGGCCCCAGCACGCTGCTGCAACTGCCCGTGTCCTGCTGTGCACCAGGGGATGAACTGGGCAGGACGGGTATCCCTTCCAGGGCTGGTTTTCAATGGCAGCAGCAGAGTGCCAGGTTTCTGTGGCCTTTCTCAGTGGCACAGCAGAGCCTGGGCACTTTGAGAGGAGGAGCAAGGAGCAGGGGGAGGGAAGGGAGAGAGGAGACAGAGCTGGGAGCTGTTAACAGATTTGCTTTTTATGGAGTGCGGGAGTTCATTAGTGGACACAATCCAGATGGCTGCAATAAGCTGGTGAAATGTGATCCTCCTCTGGGAGCTGGAGCGCTAGCGAGGCTGTGAGAGGAAAGGGGGGTTGGTATGCCTGGGCATTCCCCAGACATACCCCTCATTCCTCACCCTTTCCCGCCTGCCTCCACAGCACAGGGGAAGAGCAGGTCGTGGAGATCAGCCTTTGTCTCTTCTTGGGTGACTTGTGATGCCCAGGGTCAGTCATGTCCTAGCCCATGCCTGGAGCTGATGGCCCTTCAGGGGTCAGCTTCCAGGCCTGCAGTAGTCAGGCTCCTCAGGAGCACACTTTGATCCCATGGTGAGCACATGGGCATTTGGCTGCCGCCTGACTTGGGGTTTGGCTGCAGGCTCTGCTGGACCCAGCCACATGGGGGAATGGGGACACCTTTGGGTGCCAAAGCAGCGTTCAGGCAGTGTTTGGCACTCCTGACTTCTTGCCTCCCCCGCACAGGGAGACACCCCGAAGCACCGTGCTGAGAAAGCCAATGACCCCGACTTAGCTGCCTACCTCGAGAACCGACAGCACTACCAGATGATCCAGCGGGAGGACCAGGAGACAGCTGTGTAGTGCTTGGCGTGCCTTACTCCAAGCCAGCTCATGCAGGATGAGAAGAGTACAACGCCAACTGGCAGAGCTGTATCTGGCCCAACCCTGTCCAGATGCCAACCTGGTCCCTGGAGATGGATACAGAAGAGCTCTGCCCCAGACTGGGCTGGGACTCTGTTTATGAGGACAATGGATATTTCAGACTTGAAGCCTGATTTCTTTGTGTGTCCACCCCTTCACCTCTCATTCACCACATTCCTTGCCCTAGGTGGGCTCTATCCCCCAGCCATGCTGGAGCAGGCCAAGCTGAAGCCCCCAGTCACCCTTGTTCATGGGAGTAATGCCATTGCCCCCTCCACAGGCTCCTACCTATAATCCTTGTTGGATATCATTGCTCAGCCCCTCTGTCTGCTGGCAGTGCCCCCCTTTTAGGTGCTTGGCTAGGTTTGTGTCCTGTTCCTCCTCTCCTGTCTGGCACAGCTGTGGGAGACACAGGCTGCATGGACAGACTGCAGAGGCTGTGAGCTGCAGACTGCCCCAAAGGAAGCACCACAACTTCCTGGCCCTGTTTTCTCCTCCCTCCTGGTGCTGCACCAGGTCTCTCTGTTACCCTACCCAGAGCCTTCTGAAGCAGGAGGGAAGTCACTTGTGCATCCAGCTTTTCCTCAGAGCATCTGGGACTGGTGCAGCTGGAAGTAGGACAGCAGGTGCCCTCCTGATGGGCCTTTAGTGCTCAGTCAGCAGTCTGACTCAGGGCTGGGATGGCATGGAGGAAGGCTACCAAACCCTCCCACCACACTTCTCTCCACGGGGCTGGGTGGAGCAGTTTGCACACCCACTCTGCTGAGCATCTCTTCATGAGCCTGCTGCAGGATGGTGGAGAGCTGCACTCAGCTGGGGCAGTGGCAGTGGTGACGCCTGTTATATTTCCTAAATGCTGACTTAGATTCAGCTGCCCTCCCTGCTTCAGTTTCCCCCTCAATGCTAGACTCTGCACAGGGCTGGATGGGCAGTGCTGGGGTCAGTGCTGCTCTCAGGGATCCCTTCCTGCCCCCAACCTGGCAACATGCATCCTCAGTCTGACTCCTGTTATTCCCCAAACTGGGCACAGGGCTTTGCAGGGAAAATTTGAGAGCTCACCCAGCTGAGACACAACCCACCTGGGCAGACCATGAGGTCACCCTCTCCAGTTTTAGCAGAAAGAGGGATTTGGATTCCCAGGGACCATGGAGGTTCCTAGCCCTGAGTCATGCCTGCAGTGGGATGGAATTTCACCAGCTGCCTGCCATGGGGCATGAGGCACCACAAACCATCTCCCTTGTTGATGCTGTGAGTGCTTGATGCCGAGACATCAAGCCAGGCGTTAAGCAAGGCTTTTGCAGAACTGAGTCTCTGAGACCAGGAGGTGCCCACAGAGGAGGAAAGGTGATGGCTCTGAGCCTAGCAGACCTGCTTGGCACTTTTGGGTGGGCAGTAGTTGTGAAGGGAGTTGCTGTTTGCAGCTTGACTCCAGGAGGGGATACTGCTGCTGGCGTGTGTGGTGTGCACAGTCCCTCTGCACTCACGTGTAGCTGTGCCCACTGGGCAGTGCCGGGTGGCACCGTTTGAATCCCTCCTACTACCAAGAAAAGGGTATGAGGATACTGTAGGGAACCAGAGTACTCTTCAGGCTTTTTGCCCAGGGGCAGGGTTTCCTTGAAGGATGGGTGATGCTGTACTGGGGAACAGAGGCGCAGGGCAGTGCAGGGTGCCCAGGGGCCAGTGGCAGTATTGGCAAATAATGATAGCGTACTAATGCACTGACAGCTGGGACACTCCAGAAGTGCCTGGAGTTCTCATCAGCATTGCTGGCAGGCCACTGACAGACAAGGCACTGTCATCTTCTCAGAGGTCCACACCACTGCTGCCCCAGACAGGATGCCCAACTTGGCCCAGAGGCATCTAAAGCCTCAGCTTTTCCCTTTCTCCCTTACAGTTTTTGTACAGGTAGTTGAGAGACACACTGTCCCCCGCCCCTTCCTGGCCCCTCCGTGCACCTGTGAGCTGAGTTGCTGTGCAATTCCAAGCCTGCTTATATTTTGGTGAAGAAGGAGGGAGTGTTGGTTGCCCTGCCCCCTGAGGGCAGGGGTTCTGTGCAATACCTGGGTCTGTGTTTCTTAGACGATGTTGTAGGATTGTATTTTTGTAACTATGTGAGGGTGCTGGCTCCAGCCGGCCCAGGGCCTGGCACGAGCCTGTGTTCCCACTGCTTTTCAACTTTGACTGTTTGGATGTTGTTGATTCTTGACATTGAAATAAAGAGATTGATGTTTTAGTTCCTGTCTCCTGCTGCATCCACAAGATTGCAGTGGGCACTGCACAACAGATGCCCTTCATGGCACAAACAAGGTTGGATGCCAGGGCCTCTGCCCCTGTCCAAACTTGGGGGTACTTTTGGGAGTTCCCTGCTGGCCCACGTCCTTGTTCACTTCCCAGCACAGCTTCCTTCTGGGACTGTTGCTAGATACGGGGTCTTTGTCCTGAGGGACCTTCTCCTCCATTCTCTGTTATACATCAATGCTCAGTGTAATGTGAGAAAAGGGAGAAAGTGCACTGACTTCCCAAGTGATCCAGAAGGCCTTGGAAGTGTGAGTCAGCAGCTTGCTATCCCTCCTTGGGGCAAAGACAGCAGCCCAGCAGCTGCCACAGCTGTCAGTGGACACTACAGCAGCATCCAGCCTCCAGTTTCAAAACGTTTGTTGGCCTTTATTTGTGGTGAGCTGTCCCCAGCCATGCTGCTCTGCGGAGATGAGCCTGCTGGGGGCTCTTCCTATTCATTTCCAGCTCCAGCAGGGAGTCTTGGGCTTCTGCCTCCAGTGCTGAGCACTGAGGGCAGGGATTATCTCTGCCACTCTGGTGGAAGGACCGCTCTCTGATTACAAAAGCATAGGATTAGGGACACTTCTGCTTCCAGCCTCGGACTCATAAGAATGACAGTGGCCAAGACACTTCTCTCCTGTGGACTTCTCTTTGAAAAAGGAGGTAATCACAGTGGCCAATGGCATGCCAGTGATGGAGCCAGTGCATGATGAGGAGCTATACCCGTATCTTAAACTCGGATTTCTAGGGGCAGTTTGGCAGCCTGCCTGGTGCTTCTGCCAGCCCCTCTCTGTCCAGAGAAGCAGCCTCCTTCCCTGCCTACATTGTCCCTTCCACCCCCACTGTGCCTCTCTTTCATGGTCTTCAAACTTCAGCTCCTGGCCAGAGCTAACAGTGAGGATCTGTAGCAGGTGTAAAGCACACCGAATTGTCCTGGCCTCCCCAGGGACCAGGTGTACGTGCAACTCGGAGGAGGGGGCCCGCTCTGCTTCAGTGCCCAGACCCCGGCATGCTGGCACTTGGCCCACATCTCGGCAGGGAGGCTGTCAGTAACCATGGCAATTGGAGTCTTCCAGCCGCCCCAGTGTCAAATGTACAGTGGGGAAGAAAAGCAGTCCCACTATGTGATCACTCCGATGAGGAGTGTTGGAAGAGGGGCAGTGTAGCTTTGGGGCAGAGTCTTGCCCTTCTCTCCAAAGGGTGTCAGCATCCCCTCTTTCTCCTTTTCAGTCAGGTGCTGGAGGTTCGGAGGTCTGTCTGCTCTGCTGTGGGATGGAAGCATAACTGGGGGTGTAGGCACCAGGTGCATGTGTGCAGGCTGGAGAAAGCAAAGCCAAGCCCAGCCCCAGCTAAGCAGAGCTGGGGTGACAGCAGTTGGCCCTGTTAATGATTACCTGGCACACACCTCAATAAGGAAAAGGTCGTTCCTTTCCCATGCATGGCTGTGTCCCTGCACTGGCACTGCTGCAACATCCACTACCAGTTCCCCAAGGACCAGGCTTTGACCAGAGATGGAACATGCCATGAATTGTGACATTTTTAGAGGTAAAAAGCTCAAGTTAACCAATTGCAGGGAAATGCACCTGGGTTGGTCACACTCAGTATGAGGCCCCTTTCTGCAGTCACAGCCTTCTGCTGCTTATTTGAGTTGGGGAAGGAGCCATTTCCCCCCTATCCATCAGAAAGAGACCAGAGGGACCAAGCACAGCCACTGCTGAATGATGTAGATGTACACCAATGCATCCCTGCTCTCTCAGACAGCTAGCACTTGTCTCCTGGTCCCCTGGAAGGAGAGAAAATTTGCACAGGGCTTCACCATACCTTATGCTGCTGTGCCCTGGGGACTCCAGCGAGATCTTCAGCTCCTGGCCAGAAACAGCTGAAGAGAAGCAGCAGTGCTCGCTCCACACCTAGTTCTTTAACAGTTCTATAGGCCCTGGTTTGCTCATCACAAATCATGTGGTTCAGATGTGCAAACCTGATGTGCACCTAGGTCCTTCTTCTTTTTTACACTGAAGTTTGTCTCAGTGGCTTTCTTCAGCTTGAGTTTAAAGGCCCAGCAATGCGGGGAGGTTACTGGCTCTGCTACCTACCCAGCTGTTCGGGTCCATTTCTGCATCCTGGGCTCAAACGTACAGCCTGGCATCTCCAGATCCCTCACCACACAGAGCAGTACCTGTTGCTATGTGTGCAGCAGGAAGGGGAGATGACGTGTTCCCACATTTACCAGCTCTCCTCAGAACCTCTGCACATGTTTACGAAACTGCTGGCAGAGTGGCAATTAAATGTGGCCATCTCTTGGAAAGCGATTCCTGGTTTCAAAGCAGCTCATAAAAAACAGCCCTGTGCCCACCATGCAACCCAACCTGTGGCAGCCCTGCTCTCAGCAGACTTCTTCCAGGATAAGAGGTGGAGAAATGGCTCCATTTCCCACCACAGCCCCGTTTTTCTGGCATGACACTCCTTTCTGCCTGCTAAATCCAAAAGGGAATTGGCTTGGCTGCTGCCTTGCTCATCTCCCAAGAAAAGGTAGTGGGTGGGGGGAAAGGAGCAGTCACATCTGCAAGGTTCTTTTCATCCCCCACCAGCAGTCAGATACCCCTGCTTGGTCCAAGGAGAAGGGCTGCAGCATGGCTGAGCTGGGGACAGGCAGCCAGGTCACAAGGGATGGAACTGGGGAGACGCTTGGGACAGCATGTAAGTGATGTGCTGCTCTGGCTGCTGAGCAAGTACCCCTTTCCTGGCAACTTCCCACTGGGGGCAGAGCAAGCAGAGAAGGGTGAAAAGGGCAGAGATCATGAAAGGTCGGTCCATTGATGTCAGTGGCCTTGATGGAGAGGGAGGCATCCACGGAGCTGGTGGAGACACAGGGTGGTTCCCTTTACTCCACCGAGGCCCGGGGATGCCCCCGGGGCCAGCTTCCAGCGGAACTCAGAGCAGCAGCCCCCCATGGGAGACGCTGCCTGGCTGTTTAGCTGTGCACCCTTCGGCCACTCGTTGATGTTGG
>VZSE01007886.1:3791153-3854054 GCA_013398275.1 Promerops cafer
CGGGGGCGGCCGCCGGCCCGCGCTGCCCGTGCCCCACCGGCCGAGGGGCCAGCCTGGCCCCGGGCCGCCCCTCCGCCTCCCTGCCTTTGTGCCTGCCGGGGGGCAGAGGAGGAGCTTGAGAAAAGTTTTGGGCTAAAAACACACCTTTTTGCTGCCAGCCGAGCCCGACGTCAGGGGCCGCTGTGCGCCGCGCGGGGCTCCGCACGCGGCCGCCACACAAAGGCAGCAGCTCCGCTCCGCTCCGCTCCGCTCCGCTCCGCAGGTGAGGGCGGCCCCCCCGCCCACAGTTCTCGGGGTCGGGCCCCCACCGAGATGGGCGCCCCGGGCGAGGCGAGCGGCGACCTCCCGTCACCTCCCCGGGGAGGCGGCAGTAATCCAGGCTGAGGGCTCCCCGGAGCGGGAAGGGGCTTTGCCGGGCTCGGGGATAGGCTCTGGCTGGGGAGGACCTGCAGNGCCACTCGTTGATGTTGGGGTGCGCGGTCAGCTGAACACGCACAGCTTCCCTGATGCCGCACCGCGGGTACGGGCTGGAGAGCACAGCAGGAAGATGAGAAGGGACAAGGGACAGGGGCCGTGCCCCGNAGGCAGCAGCTCCGCTCCGCTCCGCTCCGCTCCGCAGGTGAGTGCGGCCCCCCCGCCCACAGTTCTCGGGGTCGGGCCCCCACCGAGATGGGCGCCCCGGGCGAGGCGAGCGGCGACCTCCCGTCACCTCCCCGGGGAGGCGGCAGTAATCCAGGCTGAGGGCTCCCCGGAGCGGGAAGGGGCTTTGCCGGGCTCGGGGATAGGCTCTGGCTGGGGAGGACCTGCAGAAAAGGGCAATTGGGGCCGGAGGACCGAGGGCGGTGACCCCCCGATGCGGGATCGCCTGAGAGGAGCTAGTGAAGAGCCTGGAGATGCAGAAGGATGGAGTTTGGTAGGGAGTCAGGGCTCCTGGAGAGCAGACGGGTTGAGGCAGTGGTCCGGTATCCTACCCCCCATTCCTCTGGGGAAGCACCCCACACTGGTTCGGGGAGAACTCAGCTGGTGGAGATCCTCCGATCGGAGCCCGGGGAGCTGCCCCGGAGCGGGGGTCGACCACCGCCCACCGCCCGCCTCTCCGGAGGGAGAGGGAAAGAGGCTCTACGGGGCTCACGGCACAGCATCTACCCTGAGGAGGGAGCAGAGGGCAGAAGTGTGGAGAGGCGCTGCCTGCTCCCCTCTGTGACCCCAGAGCAGGGGCAGAACCCTTTCCCTTGGAGCACCTTCTCCTCCCTGCGAGGGGAAGGTGAGGCCGCCTGCTGGAAAGCCCCTCAGCCCCCCTGCTTCTCTCAGCACCTCTAGGAAAGCCGCCTGGCCGTGTTAACGCCTTGGCTCACGGACACATCCTCGGTGTCCCCTTTCCTGGCAGCGGGGAGCTTCCCGCTGTCGCGGTGCTTGTCACTCCAGGCCACGGGCTTCCCGAGCGCTGGGCTGGCTCCTCGAGTGCCGGGCTGCCTGCCCGGAGGCTGAGAAGCAGCTGAGCCCGCAGAGGGAGGACAGCAGTCCTGCGCCCACCACTGCCAGAGCCAGCTGCAATTTGAGCCGAGCAGAGCCGAGGCGAGAGGTCCCACTACAGCAAAAGGGGCTGTGAGGGGGCTGCCAGCCCAGCCACCGCCCCATTCCCAGGAGCGCATGGGGACACCATTGAGGAATCAGGAGCTGGGGAGGATGTGCGGCCCGCATTAGGAGAAGTCGGTGGCACTGCCTGGCCCGGAATGGTGTCTGGAGAGGGGTCCAAGCTTTCCCATTGCAACAGTGGGTATTTGAGCTCTACTTCAGCTTCACCAGGTGATTTTATTTCTCTTGTTAGAGCTAATCCTAGATCATAAAAACCCAGAGCATCTAGAGGAGGGGGGAAGGGAGAACAGGGACTGATGTTATGTGAGAGCCAGCCAGCCAGCATCTGAGGAGGAGAGAAGCCAGGGCCCCACAGGGACACAGGAGGAGTAGGGCTGTGTGAGCATGCCTGAAGGGGCTGTCAGCCCAGCCAGGAACAACTCTTGTTTGCCTGGCTGTTTGGAAAACCAGTTGGGAAACTGCATTCCCTTTTTCTTATGAATGCTTTAGGATGAGCCATGATTGAAGGTTCATGCAGACCTTTGCCTGGGGAATGCAATCTTCTGGGCTGAGCCTGGGAGCAAGTTCAAGAGTCCCTGGGGCTGTAGCTGGTCATCCCCTCTGAGGGTATCCTTCTAGCATCCCTGTGTATACATGGGCCGGGCCCCACTGCACCCAAGGCAAACAGAAGGAGTCTGTGCCTGGAGGTGAGGCAGGGGTGAGCACAGCAGCTGGGGCTATCTGCCCTGGGAGCTTGAAGACCATGTCAGAAGGGCCTGAGCAGAAGGGCTGGGAGGTAGGTGCAAGGAGCACAGGGAAATGCTCTGCAGCAAAGGGTGGGAGAAGTTTACAGAACACCTGAAACCAGGGGGATGCTGTGAATAATGTGGATGTCAGAGGTGCTACCCCATAAGAGCTGCTGCAGAAAGTGGGACAGCCATGTCTGTAAGTCAGCTCAGCTCCAGCCTTGTCATCTGTAACCAGCCCATCTGGGCTGAGCCCTTGTCCCCTTTGAAGGCAGATGGGTGGGAGCAGAGCTGAGCCATGCTGTGCTCAGCAGGATGGCTCGCAGCCGGGCTGCGTGAGGGGGAAGGCAGATCTCACCCCCACGGCTGTGCCCTCAGCCAGCCAGTCTGTGTAATTCCCTGTGACAGCTCAATGCAGAGCGAAGCTGGCAGCTTGGCGGCGGATGCATGAAAGGTGAGTGCACTGGAGCCTGAATAATGTGGGATGCTGCTCTCTCTGGCCTGCTGCCCGGGGAGCCCAGGGGAGGGAGCAAACGCTGACCCCGGGCTCTTCTCTGAATTGATGTCCCCTGGGGCCTGTGGTTCATCCTGTCCTCTACAGCCCAATTCTGCAAAGCCCATCACAGATCCAGGGCAGGTGCCGTGTATCTTCTGGATGGCTGCTGCCACACAGATATGGGGGGCATCTTAAAAGGCTTTGGAGGACCAGGGAAGGGGTCTCCAGATTTGAAATGCTGGCTCTTCATGCCTGCACTCCTGTTCCCACTGAGAGCAGGATCTGGGACCCCAGTGTTGGCAGCAACATCCCACAGGGTCTTGTGGTGGCAGCCAGAGGGGAGTCGTCATATGATCCAAGGCCACCGGGGCTGGGGGACAGGGCACGATCTCCAGAGCCGAACCCTTATGTGTCTGCACCCTTGTCCCCAACCTGCTTGCAGGTGTGTGCACACTCCCTGCGTGCACAGGTGGCATGGGCAGTGGGCTCCGCACTCCCACTCCATCCCTCCAATGAGCTCCCACTGTGGATGCATCCCATTGTGGATGCTTTTATTGGTGATGAATCCACTGGTTTAACTTTCAGACCTCTCATGGAAGCAGGTTTGTTTTTCTGGGCTTTTCTTCTTCTCCCTGGCATCCTCTGGAACTGGAGTAAGGTACTATGGGAGCTGTGTTCCCTGGCCCCAAGGCTCTTTGGTATGGGGCACCAGCCTGCTGGGTCATGGATAAAGGATCCACAGAGAAATATGGGGGTAAGGGCTGGCAACAGGTGCCCAACTGTAGGACCTTCCCCAGATACTGTGTGGGCTGTGAGGTTCCCCATGGAGAACATTTCAACCACATGCAGGGCAATGGGGGTGGCTGCAGGGGTGGGAATAATCTCTCAGCCCTGCAGCTCCCTGGTGGGAGGCAGTTGTTGAGGGACACAATTAACCTTCCCATTGCAGCTAGTGAACGTATCCTACTGGGTGGCAACAAGCAGGGCACGGGGGTGTACACACACGTGTAGGTGAGTGTGTGCAATGGAGGCAGCTGCTCTCTTACTCCCACACAGGCTGTGCACAGCCCACCATGCCCCTCCTCGACACCACATCACACCCCAGTCTCCAGCCCAGCTAACTCTCTCCTTCCTCCACAGGCAGGATGCAGGTTCGGAGCCTCCTCCTCCTCCTGGCGCTGATCCTGGTGGCTGCCGCCGCCGAGGCTGGCAAGAACAAGAAAGGTGAGGGGCAGCCTGGGGCAGGGGGCCAGTGGGGTGGGGGGGCAGAGTGGGGCACGCTCCCCTGTCCCTTCAGAGAGCACCCACTCCACTCTTCTGCACAGAAAAGGCAAAGAAGGATGGCTCCAAGTGTGAGGACTGGCGCTGGGGACCGTGTGTTCCCAACAGTAAGGACTGTGGCCTGGGCTACCGCGAGGGAACTTGCAAAGATGAGAGTAAGAAGCTCAAGTGCAAGATCCCCTGCAACTGGAAGAAGAAATTTGGAGGTGGGTACATGGAGGTGGGGTGGTTGGGGACCACCCTGTGCTGAGTGACGGGGGCTAAAGTCCTGCCAGGTCCTGGCTAATTCTGATGCCTCTCCCCTCTCACCCAGCCGACTGCAAGTACAAGTTTGAGAGCTGGGGTGGCTGTAGTGCTCAGACAGGCCAGAAGTCTCGAACTGGCATCCTGAAGAAAGCCCTGTACAATGCCCAGTGTGAGGAGACTGTCTATGTGACCAAGCCCTGCTCCTCGAAGATCAAGTCGAAGTCCAAAGGTCAGTTCCCACCACTCGTGTCCCCAGAAGGGTCCTGTTTGCAACCCTGGCCAGGGGTTTTTCAGAGGTACCTTGGCCTGTTGGGGTTGGCTTTGCTGGTGGTGTGGGGGATTTCGTAGGATGCTCTTTCCTTTGCACTGCAAAGTCCAGCTGCTGGCTGGGTGAGATGCAGGTGCTACTAGGAAAAACTCTGGTCCCCCCACAAACCACTGCCATCTTTGGTGGGATGGGGATTCCCTGCTCTCCTCACTGGTGCAAAACGTGGTTTGGCATGGCGGGAGGCTGTCTGCAGGGATGCAACCACTGGGCCGTGCTCAGCCAGCCATGCTGGCTACGTTTCTAGCACAGCAATGTCTGGGGGGCTGTGAGCTGCCAGCAGATGCACTAACTCTTGTCTCCTGTGATTCTTGAATGCAGCAAAGAAGGGCAAGGGGAAGGACTAGAGCAGAAAACCAGCGTCCTCATCGGGCCCTCAACATGGTGCCTACAGGACTGGATGTCCAGCTGCAGCTGGCCCACACTATAGTCTTCCTCCTCCTCTCCTTACTCCTTTCCATGACCTCCTCTTTCACTGAGATGCCTTGTTTTAATCATTAGTGTTGTAGAGAGCAAACCCACCCACACTGCAGGATAGGCGGCCTCCATCCTTGCTGCCCCATGGGCACTACCAGTGCATCCTGCTCACCTCCTCTGGGCTGGTGCTGGGGTTCACTGGGATGTGCTCAGAGAGCTGGGATGTTACACACATTTTTCCACCCTCCAGCACAAATGAGTTGCCATTAGCACATCCTTTTGCAAGCCCAGGAGCCTCCTAGCTCCTCCACCAGGTACCGGTGCCAGAGGTAAGGGCTGGGTGTTGAATGCCCGAGTAACCCCATCACTGAAGCTTCTCACTCAAGGACTGCTCTCACCTCAGGGGGTTTATTCTAGCATCCCTTTGGCTGGGGCATGACTTACCTGCAGCAGTTGAGGAAAACACAACCATCACCCTGAGAAGTGACTGCGTCTCCTCTCTGTCACTTCTAACCGTGTGTGTCCATGCTGGGGCTGCAGCCCCTCTGCCTTTGCCATGCCAACACCAGTGCTGGGTGGGAGCTCTCCTTTTGGAATTTTTTTTTCCTTTTCCAATAAAAATCTTTTTAAAAAAAGTATCAGAACCCCCCTGTTATGCCCATAAGGTCCTGCTGTGCTGGAAACCCCAGCAAACCCCAGTTTTGCTAAACCCACTGGCACCAGCAGTGAAGTTACCATGCAGCTGGCGGTGGTGGCCTGGGTGCCACATGCACATGGTCCTGGACAAAGCACCAGACCTCACAGCCTCTTTGCAACAACCCTTCAGGCTGTCCTCCCCTTAATCTTGGCAGAAGGGATGGGCTGCAGGAAATGTCACCATTGGGTGACACTGGGAAGTAGAGAAGGAGCCACCTGGGTGATGACTCATTCATTCCTCACACCATGGCCATTAGTTTCCTGGTCCAAGGTCTTTATTTGTCTTGGGGTGTGTTGGGCTGCAGCTGAAACCATTTAAAAATACCCAGAAACCCACCAGGCATTTTGGGTACCCCTAAAGGCAGTGGTGGAGGAGTTCCCATCTGGGTTGGGGCAGCCTTTCTGCAGGTTGCACCCTGGCATGAGGACGGGAAGGACACACGGACACAGAGTTTGCCAGTGCTAGAGTGGCCCCATCCCATCCCATCCCTTGCCTGCAGCTGGCTGTGTCCACCAAGACTTGCACCTGGCTTTGGGAGAAGCTGGGGAGCAGCCCCAGGGCGCGCTGGGTTGCACACACGGGTGGGCTGGGAGGAGGCTGCAGACGCTGGCTGAAGCCCGCATGCTGAGGGCTCTGCCACAACACCCATGACAGCATCACATCCATTTACAAAGCTCAGCAACCGGCTCCTTCAGGCTCCCTGGAGGAGCCCCCTGCACTCAGGGCAGGAGCAGGGCTGGAGGCCACCGTCATTCTCTCCTGCCTCCAGAGCCATGCATCAGACCTCTACCCACTGTGGGGAGAGCAGGGATCTGCTCATGGCCCAGATGAGACATGGGGCACCTTGGCCACATTGCAGACCCTCTTTCCACCCTCTTCTGAGACCCCCAGGTCCACCCTGTCCCTCCCAAGGACAGTTATTTTCACAGTCACTGCTGCCCACTTCTCAGGGGCCCCATTCCCCCAGGCCTGTGGAGCGAAGTCCTGCACCACACCAATGCTTTTCTTTGCAGTTGTAGTTTCCATCGTTGTCAAAAGCAACTGGGTTTCACACTCCTCACCCAGGAGTGAAATGCTTGGTTTATCTGTCTGTCTTTCCAGCAAATTGCTGTCTGAGGCCAGAAAGGGCATGAAGGGGAGAGCAGAGACAGAGCCCAGGGGAAAATTCTGCCCCAGGACCCTGGGTGAGGATGTCCGATGGCACTCTCTAGGGAAAGGAAGCATCTTGCCACATCTGTTAGGGTCCAATCTTGACTGCCTTCACAGGGGCCTGGCTGGGCCAGCAGGACTCCCCATTAGCATGCCTGAGCCAGCCTGGTCCAAGATTTCTAGCAAATGTTTGACTCTGGTTTCTTTTAATTTCTTGGGTAACAAACACTTTAGAAGCCAATGGAAAGCATCCAGCATTAGCCCATCTGCATGCAGACAAGCTCTGATGCCTTGGAGATGGTCAGCTGGGGAAAAAGGTACATCCAGTCTTAGGAGAAACACTGATGCCATTTGGCCAATCTCAAGAGCATGGAGCTGGGAAGGGCTCCTGGTGACCACATCTCCTCTTGCCTCTGGCTTTTCCGGTGGCTCCCCGAGCTAGTCCCCAGGCCCAGGGTGACTGGAAGGACCTGCAGCTCAGAGATGCCTTGGATTTTTGTCAGCGTTGGATGAAGGGCATCATCTGCAATCACTGCACAGTCTGCACTGTTGTGAGTGGGGAGCAGAAGCACCCCCGCTGGCAAAGGAGGCAAAGGGAAGGGTTTCCATAATGTTACTGAAGCGGTCCCTGAGTACCAGTTTATCTGGCTGTGCCAATGTTCCTGTACTGGCACATGAGAAGGTGCTTGAAAGTTTTCTTGAAAGTGGCATTGCAGAGGGCATAGCAGGCTGGGTTGATGGTGCTGTTGACATAGCAGAGCCAGTAGCCGATGGACCACACCGTTTCGGGCACGCAGGTCTCGCAGAAGGTGTTAATGAGGACCATCACGTTGTAGGGTGTCCATGTGAGTATGAAGGCCAGCAGGATGGCAAATATGGTTCGGGTGACTTTCTTCTCTCGGGCAGCCATCTGGCGCTTCTTCCGTACTTGGCTCCTGGCGATGCTGGCAAACTTCCTGGCAACATTGACTGGGCGGCTGTTGGCCAGGGAGTTGTGGTTAGAGGCACCTGACTTAGCTGGGACGATCTCAATGGCGGTGACACATTCAGTCCCAGTCTGCTTGGTGACAATCTTAATCTTGGACCACTTGGAAGTTGGGTTCACCCGGGGGTTGGCTGGACTCTGTCCTTGCCCTGCTGGCAAGATTTCTGCTGTGGGCTTGTCTTTTGTGGTCTGGGTCATGCTGACGGTGCTGGACTCATTGGATGACTCTTTCTCCTCCTGATGGCCAGTGGCCTCTGTCTGTGCAGATGGCTGGTCATCCACTTTCCCATTCCTCACCTCCTCCTTCACCTCCACAGCTTTCTTGGGAGAGTTATTGTTGTTCTGTTTGACCACGGGGCCCTTGAGGAATCTGAGGGACTTGGCTTTCCTCTCTTTTCTGCTCTCAGGCTTGTGCCTCCTTACCCTGCTTCTGCTGGCCAGGGAGATGTGGATGTACAGCACTGTCATGATGACCACGGGCAGGTAAAAAGCAGCAATGGCTGTGCCAAATGTCACTGCTGGATTGGAGAGGAACTGGATGTAGCATTCCCTCTCGGGGACTGTCCTCTTGCCCACAATGAACTGCCAGAACAAGATGGCAGGGGCCCAGAGAATGAAGGACAATATCCATGCAGCCGCGATCATTAGCCCTGCCATCTTGGTGGTCCTCCTGGCTGGGTACGTCAGGGGCTTGGTGACACAGAAGTACCGGTCAAAGCTGATGATGAGCAGGTTCATGACAGAGGCATTGCTCACCACATAGTCCAGAGCCAGCCACAGGTCGCACACCACAGCCCCCAGTGGCCAGTAGCCTTTGATGATGTAGACCGTGTAGAGGTTCATGGAGAAGACCCCGATGATGAGGTCTGCGCAGGCCAGGCTGAAGAGGAAATAGTTGTTGACAGTCTGGAGCTGGCGGTTCACCTTGATGGAGAGCATCACCAGGATGTTTCCCACCACGGTGACAAGGCTGAGTGAGCCGGTGACAGTGGCAATGAAAACCAGCTCCACTGTCTTGTAGTTGGTGGGAGGCTGCACGGCCACCTCGGAGCGGTTGCCCAGGGTGAAGTTGTCATAGGTCAGGTTGGCCATCTTTGCCTGCCAGGGCTGAGCAGAGAGGTTGTGCATGGGATCTGCAAGGAGAGTGAGGACAGAAAGGGAGAGTATCAGACCTGCCAGCCTGTCCTGGCAGCATTTCCTCAGTTTCCCAGGCCAGCACTGCTGGTAGCTAGTGCTCAAAAATCTCCTGGCATTCCTGGACTTCTCTCTGCCACTCCAGGAATCCGTTGGAGGCAGTTTTTGTGTCCCTATTTAGCAGCAGAGGAGACACACGAGTTTCAGGGAGAGAAGCACAAATGGGGCTAGGACAGTCCCATGTCCAGGGTGTGATGGTCCCTTCTTTGCATATCCCAGTGGGAGCACAACCTCGTGTGCCCCGGAGAAGCACACAGAGAAGGGCTGGGGGAAAGAGGGCTGCAGAGCCCAGGGGGGATGCATATGCAGCACTCACTGCCAGAACAGCACAGCATGGAGCCAGTCCCCTGCCCCAGGGACAAGAGCAGGTTTATGGCATGCTCCAGGCATGTCCCGCTGACCTCCCCAAAGCACTCCCCAAGAGGGCCCTAACCTGCAAAACCCGTGCCGTGGTCCGCTCGGCTCACCTGTGTCTCTCGCAGCAAATAGCTCCTTCTGGAAGATGAAATCTGGGAGAAGGAAAACAGCAAGTTACACCACAGCTTGTGTGAGTCCCACAGCATCTTACTGAGGGCACCAGCCCGTCCAACAGAGGTGGCCCTGACCAAAGGGTGACACTGCTGAGATACAGATGCTGAAAAGCCAAGAAAGGCTGAAGATGGGTAATTTGGCATGGTGCAGTGCACAGCGCAGCAGGCTCAGGAGAGGGAGGGAGCTGCACAAGTGCCATCAGTCAGTGATGCTGGGAAGTGATGACCCCTTCCCCCAGTCCCACATCACAAGGCAGCTGCAGCCACCCAGGCCAGGAGATATACGGTGTGGAGTCAGACACCTCAGCATGATACATGGAATTATTTATGAAAAGTAATGAGAATTATAGAGAGAATTACTGCCTTCATCCAAACCAAGATGCCTGTGGTTAATCACCCAAGGTAAGAATAGAATGGACCTTTAAAAAAAAATCAATAGACGAGAAGTGCTGTATTGAGATGAAAGGGAATTTCCTGGAAAGCAAAGGAAAAGCAAAGGCACTGAGGGAGCTGGGCTGGACAGAAGAGCTTCCCATTGAACCTGCCTTTCCCACACCATACAGGCCCCCAAAACATGCTGGGCCATCACTAGCTTCACCCTGGCTTCTGGGGGCATCCCAACCCTGCCAGACCATCAAGGGCAGCCCCTGCAGCAGTCCCTCGTGGTGCCCAGGGCAGGGGTTCAGCCCCATGGGCGCTGCTGCCAGGAAACCAGCAGGAGCCAGCAGGAGCAGCCAGCCAGCAGGAGCCAGCGAGTGTCCCCGCAGCAGGAGCGCTCAGCACAGTGTGTCTCTGGCTTGGGTGATGGCTCCAAATGCCTGGCACTCCTGAAGCTGATTTTGCTGAATGTATAAACATGCCATTAACGTGCACCTCTTCCAAACAGGGTCTGGCAGGCTTTGAGATCAGTTTGTCTATTTTAAGTACTTGAAAAGAAATGCCGTTGTCTTTCATTTGTGGTGAGGGTAGGAGATGTTTGCCATCAGCAAATAGCCAAGTTTTTAATATAAGCACTTTCTAAAGAGATACAGGTGTAATTAAATGGAAATGTGGCTGCTGAGATGCTAAAGCCAGGGTCTGATGTAGCCATTTAGGCAGCTTCTGCATTAGCAAGGCTACAGCTGCGATAGTAGTGGAGCTCCTCTTACAGGTGCAAGGGAAAGAAGTGGGTGAGGGACAAAGAAATACCTCTCTACCATTATCCCCTAAGCTTGTCTTTGAAGACAAAAGACTTTCAAAAGAAGGCAGTGCCCTTTGGTAGATGCTACATGCCAGATACGGATGGGGCGAGGAAGCCTGCTAGCACTGCCCATCTTTGCACCCAGCTCCAAAAACAAGGGATGCATCAAGGGAGAGGGAAAGAGGTTTCTGCTGCCATCCTTCCTGGGCACCCAGCCAAGGATGTGAGAAGAGGTGATAAGTGTATAAAATGGCTTAGAAATATATAATCATGGCAGTTTGGGGGTTGGTTTCAGTACAATTGAAATGAGTTTTAATTTCTTCACTTTGGTGAGATGGGGAGATTTAACTGTCATTCTTGTAACAGCTAATCAAACTGATCAGACAAGCTAGCAATCATGCAGACATCTACCCCAGCTCTTCCAAGAAGAATTTGAAAGTCTTGAAAAGAAACCTTTCCATCGTCTCTGCTAAAATGTGGGTTTCAGTTTTCTCACTTTTGTTCATGAACTGGCATCCTCTTCTAAGCGTGTCTAATTAATTACCAGCCTTGACAGAGGCTTGTGTTCTCAGTTACCCAAAGTAGGAAAAGTCCATCTCAACCCCGAACTGTTCTGTACGTGTCCCAAGACCGGGAGAAAAGGCTGCGGCAGCCGCACACGCGAGCCTTTGGATGCCACCCAGAGGTCATGCTGCAAACTGGAGTGAGGAGGCAGAGGCAACAGCCCGCCTCAGGGTGGAGGGCTTGAACACTGAGCACTGAGAGAATAAGCCTTCACCTAATAGCAAAAATAAAGCAATCCCCTGTGTGAGGGAAGGAGGAGGACTGAAAATGCTTAAAGGTGTGAAGATAACGTACAACACAGACAGAGCAACGTGTGTGAGCTGGGAGCTGGGTACACCGCTCACCCTTGCCTCAGATCCCCTGGCTATCCTCTGCCTTATCTGAGCCCACCGGGCATCCCTTCTTTCCCCATCTTCTGCTCTCCATTCCCCTGTCTCACTCTTCTGCACCCTCTCTGAGCTCACCAGGACCGCTCGGCACTGCCTTTGCTTTCCCGGGCAGAGGAGGCAGCTCAGTCTGGAGCTGGGAGAAGGCCAAGGATGCTACAAATTTGGTAGGTCTGTGCAGCTGACCAAGCCATGCATCATGTCTGAATAGGCACTAGGGATAGATCTCTGCCTTTGAGATGGAGAGCATTCAGGCGATGTGGGAAGGGCCTGGGTGGGGGCACAGCCCTCAGGCAGCCACACCTCTGTCTGCATCCCCATCATGTGTCCATCATGTGCCCAAAGATGGAGAGAGCACACAGGAGAGCTGTGGAGCTGCAACAACTCCACACCACCAGTGTGACACCATCTCCACCCTCATGCCAGCCGCATCACTGTTCTCAGTGCTGTGACACCAAGACACCAGACACCAAGGGACCACTCCAGGACTTGGTGTGTCTCCACTAAATGCCTTCTGTATGTAGCCCAGTGCCCAATGCTTGCTCCCTGCACCTCCAGGAGTGTATTTCTTCTCTCCCTCCCCTCACAGCCCCCATCCTTCATCACCCTCTCTGTCTTCATTCCCTTTTGCACCCTACTTTCATGATGACACTGGAGACAGGGAGGAGACATAGCCTTGACAAAGCTGAGAGAGCACTTTGGAAGGGCTCCTAGGGCTGAGACCTCTACCTGTGACACCAATTGCCTTTTCAGCCTGCACACAACCATTCTTTCTCAGTGGATGCTCTCCTATACCTGCTTGCACCAGCCAGATACCACAAACTCCCTCAGACTTTTGGCAGTGATTTACAGCTGGTTTTCTCCTCTCCATCAAAGCCACTGGGAGACTCCAACTCTTTACTGATAGCATCCTCTGGTCCAAGAGTTTCTGTGGCTGCTGCAGTGGTCACCAATCCTGTCATCGAGGGAAATACCTTTCCCTTCCCACACAGCCACAGATCCAAGCAGAGAAAATTGTAATTTAGGTGGGGTCGAAGTACTGCGGGCAGTAGGCACAGCAGGGCCTCCACTGCTGCCTGCCATCATGGGTGGGACCACTCTTGTGTGAGGATTCAACTGCAGAGCAAGAGCAAAGCCAGTGCTCTGTCGCAGGCTGACACTCGAGCCCACAGCAGAAAACTCCTGCTATTTCCTTGCTGCACCTCATGTGCCTCTCCAGCAAGCCTTTCCAGCCTGGCAGCTCCTACAAACTGCCTCACAGCCTCTTGCCAGGTAGCAGAGGAGAAAGCCCTGTCATGGACTGCTGGACCCAAGAATGCAGTAGCTGGAGGCTGGTGTTCCATCGGCGGCAGTTGGTGACTGAGCACCTGCTGAGCACTCAGCTCACGTGGGATGGAGGGTTTAGTTCCCTCCTGCCCCTGCTGCTCCTTGTGCGGAAGGAGCCGGCCACCCTCTGCACCGGCACCGCGAAGGCGATGGGAGAGGTTGGTATGTACACACATCCATGTGATGGTGGCACCTCAAGCTGTGGGATGAGCTGCTGGAGCAAGCAGCCCTCCTGCCCCAGTGTTCCCCGCCTCTTCTCTCTGTACTGCACAGCCTCCCTCTGCTCCACAGCCCCTGTCCCACAGGTCACCACCAGCCATCTCCTTTCCTGTTTTGACACTGCCCCCATCCCAGCATCATCCTCAGGGCTGGGGATCCTCAGGGAGCAGGTGCAAGTGGGGGACAAAGCCATGTCTGGTCCACATGCGGTTGAAGCAAAACCTCTGGGAATGAGCAGAGCTCTGCAAGGAACCCCATCATAAAGCAAGCCCCACACTCGCACACCAGCCTGGGGAGGAAGCTGTTTACAGGGGAAGGAGAGGAACCAGAGAAAGCTGTGCTTTAGGGGACACCTATGAGCGTGAGCTGCTCCCAGAGGAAATGGGCTTTAGCCCTGCATGGGTTTGGAGCAACAGCACAACTGAAAGCGACCTCGAGCCCAGGGACAGGATGGAGGGGCTGTGGCTGTCAGCTCCTGGCTGCATGGATCCTGTGGGGCTCTGCCTGCTGTCTATCTCCAGGAGGAATGGAAGGTGGCCCCCTCCACCACAGGCACATTCCAGGAGAAGGCACACATCACCTCCTGCTCTGTCTGGGTGCCAAGGGCTGGGCCTGGGCACATCACCTTTGGTGTCACATTTAGGAAGAGCCAGGCCAGCCCCACTGCCAGCCCCCTGCTTGTCTTGGCCTTCCTAAAAGTGCAGAGAGGGTAAAAGTTCTAATGGGATTCATCCTGTCAGGTCATACTGCTGATGTGATGTGGGGCCGGGCAGTTTGTGCAGCCACCACCACAAGGAGGAGAGGAGAGAGAGAAAAGAGAGAACAGAAGATGCTAGACATTTATGGCTCACACTCACAAAGGGAAGGTATACTTAGGGTAGGCTGACAGTTTGTGGCGCTAATTGCATTATCTAATAGCTGTTAATTAGTTCCTGAATCACGGCACCACTTTACAACTACTGAAGGGTTGTTCTGGTTGACAGATTCACACCCCTCAGAGTGTGAAAACAGAATTCCTAGATACTGGGAACAGGCACCTTAGAAATACAACATACAAGAGAAGACCGAGGGCAGGCCCTGTGTCTGGCAGGGGGAAGGTTGGTGTTGGTCTGCTTCCATGCCTCTGCATTGGAATGATGAAGGCAATAAACAACCAGAAAAACAGAAAAGAGATGAGGGGCCAGCAGGATCTGTTGTGTTAAAATGGCAGGGCTCCCCCTGCCCTCCAACTCCAGCGGGTGGCTGTGCTTTCACCCCTCTGGTCAACGGGTCTCTGAAGTCCTTATCCTGCTCCAGAGCCGATCTGAGCCATTGTGGAAAGGGAATTGTTTCTAGTCAGTAACATATGGGGTGGTTCTGGGCATTTGATTTTTCCATTGAATAATTTATTCTTCTTTCTTCCTCTACTATTCAACTGGTCCTCATGAGGCAAAGCAATTTCCTCCATCCCACAAGTTGAGAACCCCTGATAGCTTTTCCTGGAGCCACTGGAGAAGCAGTAAGCTCAGTGGCACAGGAGCAGTCAGCTTTCAGGGAGAGGTGAGGGGGCCAGGGAACACCCCCCGCCCCGTGCCTGACATGTGCTGGCGCATCAGGTTTGGAAAATTTGCTGTGTCCAGGGCCAGAAGGAAGTGTTGCAGTTGGGTAACCCCACCAGCCCCCCAAGCAAGCCAGGAGCCTCCCTGCCTTCACTGCTGCTTGTGAGTACGTGGGTAATGCTGGCTTTCAGAGTAAAGCCGAGGCTCGGCATCCAAGGTGGCCTGCACTCGGCTGTGGGAAGCGCTCGCAGGTCGGAGCTGTGGCTGTTGAGCTGCTCCTGCAGGTAGTGCCCAGCCCAGCAGGCTCACCAGCACCCCACAGCAGCCATAGCTGCACACCCTGCCCAAACTGGCCCCCCAGCACTTGCCTGTATCCCTAATGTGCCCTTTGCAGGTTGTAAGGGGCCGCATGCCATTTATCCACAGCATTACCAGACAAGAAGCAAGCCAGTGAGAAAGTGTTTTTTAAAAAGTAATTGAAAGGTCACTCCTATAAATAGCCTACCAGCACACTGGTCACTCTGACAATTAATTAACCACCTGTCACCCAATTATTAGGCCAAATAAATAACCTATCAGTGGAACGCTACTAGCAAGTGTGCATGGCAAATGCCACGCAAGCCAAAGTCCAGCCTTACCCTGCTGTGCCCAGCCTGCAGCTCCCAGGCTCCGGCGGCTCCCCAGCAGCTCCCACGCCTGCGCTGGCTCCGATGGCAACACCCCGGGGGGAGAAGGCTCACCACGGCGGCATCGCACAGCGGGACGAGGGGGACACGGTGCCCTCCCTCCAGTGCCCTCTGCCTCGGCCGCCCCAGGGCTGCAGCTCCCTGCTGGTGGCAGAGCTCAGCCCATGTTGCTGAGCTAGGAAGGTGCTGGGCTTCCAGCTGAGCCTGGGCTGGAGCCACACTTCTCCCCTCCCATCCACTGCATTAATGCTCTCTGCCTCAGAGAGATGCTCATGTTCTTTTGTATGCCTGGGCTGAAGCTTTAACAGAACCCAGCTGTTTCAAGGCAGCACGGCAGAAATAACCCTGCTGCAGCTACAGGTCCCACTGCCGGGAAGGGCTCTGGGACCACCCAGCAGAGAGGAAGGAGGGGAGAGAGAGGATTGCAGCAACAAGTGACTGCCTGGATTAGCTGGGCTCTTCCCAGGGAGAGGTTGGTGGCCGGGACCAGATACCTGAGGGAGAGAGAATGGTGGAGGAGGGACTGGGAGCAAGAGGGGCAAGTGTTGCAACACCTACCAGCTGCTTGCTTAGAAGAGCAGCTCCCCCTGCCCCAGGGACAGGCCTTGCCTGGGGAAGGCAAGGGGGAAGGACTTGGCTCTTTTTGGGAAGCCAGTTATAGGGAAGCCCTCTCACCCTGCCACAGCCCCACACAGCCACAGGTGCCCATGCCACGTCCCTACCACCCACCTGGGGGATCTCTCCCCCAGGCCTGTCCCAGGTGCCAGGGCTGGTGCTGAATAAGGCAGGGGCTGGCCCCCATGCAGAGACCTGCAGCCCCCTGCCCTCACCTTCTTTGCCCCCAGGGTCCCATGAACCGTAGGGTGGGGATGCAGCTCGGGCAGTCAGAGGTGCAGTGCTGCTCTGGCAGGGGGTCCTTGTTTCTCTGTAACTCATCCCAGAGCTGAGGCACCGCGGGGAGCAAACAGTAAGGTGCTCATCTGAAATTTTAAAGACCTGACAATGTAAACAAGAGCCCCTTGCCCCATGGAGCAGCGTGAAGCTCTGCAGGGCTTTGAGAGGACAAATGAGCCCGCTAAGCAATGGATGAGAGAAAAGAGCTGATGCCCTGAGCCAAGGGCAGAAAATCAGGCAGGAGCAAGAACCCTGCTGGATGGATGTCTGTGTGAGAGCCCTAGTCCTGGGGGCAGATAGCAGATGGGAATCTTTGGGGTGCTAATGAAAATGGAAACTGGAAATACTAGACCCCATTTGGCCACAAGACCTGCCAGAGGATTTGGAGTTGGAGGTGATGCCTGAGCAAAGGGGTAGAGTGAAGAAGAGGAGCTGTGGCAGAAGGAGGCAGGAGAGCCCAGGGCATGGACAGGCAGAATGGAAAATGTGGGGGGGTCAGGGTGCCAGGGGAGGACAGCAGGTAGGAAATCCCCATCCATGGTGACAAGAGAGAAGGGGAGGGATGGAGAGGAAGGAGGTGGGAATAGTTTTGGTCTGCCAGGGAGGCATTACTTATCTCCTCTACAGAAAATCTTCCGAGAAGGAGAGACCTCACACAGAGACATTGTCTGCAAACCTCTCCCTGCTGCCTTCTCTGGAGGCTCCCACCAGCTCCTTGCTGGGCAGAGTGGGAGCCGTGCTGGAGCTGGAAACCTTTGTGGGCTGCAGCTCTCTGGCTCAGGCAGCCCAGCTCTGCCTGGAGTCACCTCTGTCACTGCAGGATGGTGATCCCCAGCCTGTCGTGCTGGTGCTGAATCAGGCAGGGACTGGCCCCCATGCAGAGACCCACAGCACTCTACACTCACCCTTTTTGCCCCCTAAGGTCCCCATGATCTGTAGGGTGGGGGTGCAGCTCAGACAGTCAGGAATGCAGTGCTGCTCACCCCACACTAATGCTTCAGTCAGCACCCCACAGCACAGGGCAGGGGTTTTAGCCACCTCATTGCCTGGGACTGCACATAGTAGCAGAGGGTTTCACGAGTTGAGCATCACTATGGGCCTTGGTGAGTTACCTGAGCTCTGCAAGAAGCATAGAGACCACCATGCTAGACACTGCTCCTAAGTGCTGCAGAAAGGCAGGCCCAAGGCCAGGCAATTCATGCCTGTTTTCAGGCAAAGGCAGATGCCAGAAGGGTTTCATTGCTCTCCACTCCTCTCTGTACACATGCATACACTTTTTTGGCCTTATCTGGGACTGCACATGATGTGACTGTCAGCAGAGTAGGGATCCAAACTACCCCAGAGGCACTAGAGATGGCGAGATGCCAGGTACTCTCCTTCCCATCTTGGTCATGCAAAGATCCCCCAAGGATCTTCATCCCTCCTCAGCAGAGCCAGCCTGCCGCGCTGCCTGGGACTTGGGAGCTGACATCAACACTGGAAGGGTCTGCAAGTGAGGGGTCAGTGAAGCACGGTGCCATGGAGGCCTCTGGAGAGCTGCTCAGTGACCTGGGGTGGATGCAGGGGCCCAGGACATAGTGTTTGCAGACTCATGTTTTCAGACCTCAGTGTTGCACAACTGCAGCTGAGTTTCCCACAGACAAATCAATCTAATTCTGCTTGAAGAGGCTGAAGACATTAACCCCTTAACTGGCCAATGCAAACCAACTTCACCAGGAGCCTTAACCCTGCTGATGACATTTCACCTCCAGACACTTCCAGCTGAGGCTCCTGGTGTCAGCCCCCACTGCCTCCTCTGCCAAGCTGCAAGGTGCTACACAATATGCTAGATTTAAAAGTAGTTGTGGTACCAGAGGGGCTGCTTCTCTGCCTGGATTTCTTGGCTAGAGGAGCACAGCCACCCTCAATAGCTCAGTAACACGCCGATAGCTCAGGCTGAGCCTACTGCGCTCACGGAGCTCCATGGTTTGCTCTGAGTTCTGCCTTTAAAGGACAAAATTCCTAGCTGCTGCCCCTCCTTCACCAACTGACCTGGGATGTAACTCCTCTTTGAGGCTCTTGAAGACAAGTAAACAGCCCTGTGCTTGCCCATGTCCCTCTCCAGCTCTCTCTGAGTCACTGGAACCAGTGGGAGAGTTCCTCTGCAGCTGCACACCCCAACCTGCCTAATGCCAGGGCAGGAGGTGGGAAGGGAACAGGGCACGTGGGCATTTCTGCCACTGCCTCACGCACCGAGTGGGAATGGGGCACACATGGCACAGGATATAAAGGCGTGATAGGGACATGGTCACAGCAATGCAGAAGAGCCACTGTCACTCACAGCTCTGATTTGCAGGACCGCCGGCAACAGTTCGGGGATTGTCAGAGGGACAAAGCACTGTGCCTACAGCCATTGCATTTGCAGGCTCGGACAGGCTGGTGATGTTAATTTTCTCAGCAAACTCACATCATACAAGGTATAAACTGAGCCTTTGTTGGAGTTCCTCCTCCATGTAGTGCAGCCTCAGGGCTGAGGGCATCTCTGGAGGGTCCCGAGAGCAGCCCCGGGGCGAAGGTGTGAGCAGCTGTGTCTGGCACGCAAGGGGTGGGGCTGGGGAGCATCTCCAGCAGAGCCTCATTTGCTATGCTCACAGTGCCAGGGGACTCAGGGTCTGAAGACAGGTCAAACGATGCTGTCCTGGCACAGAGTCAAGTCCCAAGAGGACCAGTGCATCGATCCACAGGGAAGGTGGGATGGCTGCCAACAGGCACACAGAATGAGGACACCCAGGTGCTTCTAGCTGAGGGAACAGGGACTGGTTGTGTGTCTCCTGCTAAAACTCTGTCTCTAAGCATCAAGGCGAGGATCCATATGAGAGACACCTTGCCCTGTGTTCATGCACCAGCGAAATACTGGAATCATGGGCCAGCCTGACTGGGGAACACTTGCCCCAGATTAATTTGTCCGGGAAGTGCCTAACTCCTCGAATCTTCAGAAAATGAATTTGTCTGAACACAGGGCAAGTGTCCACCTTGGTATGTTCAAGGGTTTGGATGCAGCGAGACTGTGCCATGCCTAGAGGCTTAAAAGGATGTCATGGTGGGTTGTGCTCCTGGGGACAGTCGAGGCTGGCACATTCCTCCACTTGGCTATGAGTTGGACAGCAGCCACACATTCAGGCCCTCACCTCCTGGTCTGCCAGGGCCCTGGGCAGGACAGCACACGAGTCTTCCTAAAAGCTGGTGTCTGTTTTCTGACTGGTTGCACAAATCCCTCAGAAGAAGGATGTATTTGGCATGGTTCCAATCACCAGCTTGAAGCGGCTTCAACACTGCCTGTGTGTGGAGCCCCACCTCACCACTGGTACCTGGCACACTCATGGTGGGTGCTGGTCTTGGGCAGGCTAAAGAGCAGTCAGCAGGGGATACTGGGATGGGAATGATCTGGTCCAAAACTTCCATTTCCTCACTGTGTCAGGTCCTGCACTCTCACATCTCCCCGAAACATGTCTTTCAAACATGCAGTTTTAGAGCCAGCCTAGAATGGATGCTGAAATGCAAAGCAAACCTCCTCCCTTGGCTTACTGGAGAGCAATAAGGGCATAGACCCGTGTCAGACTGAGGAGCAACTGGCTCAAGGACAATGCCCACTTCTCCAGAAGATGCGCATCAAAGCCCTAACTTAGCATGCCAAGGAGAAGGGGTCAGTTTGCACACATGAAACAGTTGCTGCGTGTCTGTCCATGTGCAAAGAGGAGCTGTATTTGTGCAGAAAGCAGCAGCCCCTTGCAAACAGACTCCATTTCCCTCTCCTCTCACGACTGATCTCCCTGCTGCCTTTGCAGAGCTGCATCTGCCACCTCAGCTGGGCACTCACCAAACCTCTTCACCTCTGTGGATGCTGCTGGTCAGGGCTCAGCAGGGCAGGCAGAGAAGGGATCAACACAAAAGTGTGCTAGGCACTGCTCCGCATCAGCTGCTCCTCCTGATCTCACTATTTTTATTCCCTGTTTTTGTATTTTTTCTTTATTTTTCTTTTTTTTTTTTCCTCCTGGGGAGATATTTGTCATTTTAATTTTAAAGAACAAAACAACAATACTCCAACCGTGACAAAACCTGCCATCAATGGGGTGCTCGTGGGGACAGTTAAAAGAGAAAAAACATGCTCCTTCTGCAAACTCAGAGTAATTGGATCACAGTATTAATTAATCATTTCAGTTCATTTCTCTTCTATGAAAGAAAACAGACTGACCCGCTGAGACGGGTACGCCCCTCGTGTGAATAAACAAACCACTTGTACTGGTAGCCCTTCTCCTCCTCCTCCCGCCAGCTTTCCTTTGCCCACTCATCCTGCTGCTCCATCCAGCAGCCCTGGAAACTTGCTGCCACTCTGAGCCAGGGCACATTGGCTTGGCTCCTGCAGGAACCAGGGCTGCTGCCCACCCCTGCACACCTGCTCCCATCCCCACCTTCCGCACCCAGGGCTCCCACCACTGGCCGCCATCCCGGCTGAAGGGCGAACCAGGGATGGGTCGCTGATTAGGATCTCCACTGGATGCCCTGGTCTTTGCTGGAATGTCTCATGGGGGCCTAGTCCAGCCTGGAGAGCAGCAGCAGGTGCTCAGACCACAGGAGTTAGGGCATTAGGAAGCAGGAGGTGGTGCCCAGCAGTAGAGACGGTGAGAGCATCTTCGTGTCACCTGCGATTTCAACGCGAGCATTGTCTCTGGTGCTGTTTCACCAAAAGCCTGGGCTCTGGGATCCTGTCACCTGAGTATTTTGATAGACTGCCTGCATCAACAAGCCACCCAACTGCATTGGTAGCAACCCTTCCAGCCCCTCTGTTCACTCTGCAAGTTGTGGCAGAAGTCAAACCACCCTTGGAGGTCACTCAAGGCGATTGTGATAAAGCAGGGAGCCTCCAAATGCCCAAGCAGAGCCCATCTACCAGCAGGGCACAGGGGAACACCAGCTGTTGCTCAGGTTGGGAAGTATCTCCCTAGCCTTGGGCTTTCCAAAGACCAGCTAGAAAAATCCATCCACAGCACAATCAGAGGGGTTGAAAACAGGTCAGACAGAAGCCAGTGCTGCTTTTATTTAAGAAAAATGACAAGAACTGTTCCCTGATTTGAAGCCAATGTCATTATTTTGGAAAGAAAGAAGGGTGTGGCTCTCCAACTCTTGTCCATGGTGTGCCAACAGAGAGCACGGGGCAGCTCTGTCATTACCAGCAGGAAGGGTGCAACAGGGCCAGAAAGGGCTAACGGGAAGATGAGATCCACACCGAGGGAGAGAGTGGGCAAGATCTGTCTCCCTTGCAATGCCCAACCTGGCAAAGGGCTCTGTGAAGCGGGGGCAAACTTCTGCCTAGTCATGTCCTGGGAGGTGGCCACAGGCGCCAGAGGGGTTTGCCCAGTATGGCGACAAAGTATCCAAAAGATACGGGATCCTGTCCCTGTTGCTCTTGTTGGAATAGTGAGGGAAGCAAAGAAAGCGTGCAAGTAGTTTCTTGTCCAGGAATGTCTCCTTCCCAGAGAAGGCACCAGGGGAGCAAATAACCCCCGTCCTGGGTGTCCTCCTGGGATGGTGCGGGCCCCCCGAGCCGCAGGCTGCTCGTATTCCCTACTCAGGGTGCTGACAAGGCTGTTTCCTGGGTGACAAGAGGGACCCGAGGTTCCTCGGGCGACGGATCCCGGGAACGGTGTTGGTTCGGATGGGAGCAGGAAAAGGGGGTGCCAGACATCACCCCGGTGCCCTGGCAGGGCTGAACGGCTCCAGACATCCCGGGGCAGCGAACCAGTGCGAGGGTCCCGACCCACGGAGCACCCCGGCGTTCCCGGAGAGACGCAGGAATGTGGGAAAGTTGGCAGAGACACCTCCCCCATTCCTGGGGCGACCGCGTGCCACATCCCCCGGGGTGCGGAGCCCCCTCCCCATGCACCCTAAAGCCATGCTGACACCCCCCGCCGGACCCTGCGGGGGATGCCCTGCGCCCCCCGCCCCGCGCCCCCGGAGCCCCGAGCAGCGACTCACCGGGCAGCCCAGCCCAGGGCGCGCCGCCGCCCGGCGCCGAGCGGTTCTCNCTCCCCCCTCGCCGCCACGAAAACGCACCGGGGCGGGGAGGACGGGGGCTCACGACGTCAGGAGCCGCTGCCAATCCCCACGCCGCCGTTCCCCCCGTCCCAGCTGTGGCCTCCCGTCCCCGCCGGCCAGATGTTGTGCGGGAGCGCTCTTGCAGCACCCCGGACAGCGCTCCCGGGACCGCCCGCTCCCCGGCGCCGGGCTCCGGCTCCTGCTGCTCCCCCCGGCACCCACCGGCGGGGATAAGTCCCGATCCGCTGCAGGCGGCAGCGCCGGGAGCGCCGGCGTCCCAAGGCGGGAGAGAGCGAGGAGCTGGGAGGCGCAGAGCGGGGTCCCCAGTCCCCAAAAAAACTCTGCCGGGCTGTCACTAACACTTGGAACTGGGGTGTTCATGCAGAACCAAAAAACTCATCAGGCAGTTCCACAACCAGCTGACTGACTGTCCCCCAGGTCTGGCTTCTGGTAATGAGAAAGTGTCAAACAAGAAGAAACAAAGGGAAAGGCCGGGGTGGGGGGAAGTCTTCCCTTTCCCGTACACCTTTCCTCTTCCCTCCACTTTATACCCAGAGCAACTCCCTTACCCACCCTCTGCCTCTCACTTGTGCTGTCTCACAGACACACACGGGTATCATTTCCCCATCTGCTCGGCTCTCACACACACATGCATAGACACACATAAACAAATAAACGCCCCACTTTAACCCTCCTTTGAATCGATTACAGTACCAGATGGGTTCTTACCCTCCACTCCTTCATCCCCTCACCCTCTTCTCTGGCTCTGGGAGGTAGCACTTAACAAGTGGGCAGTATTTTAAGTCAATGTCTCCTCTAAAGATGTGTCCAGTTCACAGACTGGACCTCTCTTTCCCCTAGATCCTGCAAACTGGTATCCTCTCCCTGCAAATGGAGACACATTTCTGAATTCCAGCAGAGAGAACATTGTTAAGGTAATTCAGACAATTTTCTCTGATGACACATCTCCCACTCCAGGTGCATCTCTGCACCCTGAAAAGGTTAAAGCCTTTTGGCACTTGCATCTGCTGCTGCCTTTGCACACCAAGAGGCCCCTGCCACAGCAGGGAGGCAGATGCACCACCATTATTTTGGTCACCATAGGCCACATTCTGGCATTTCTTTAGTGAGTTCAGTAAACTCGTATTTGTTTTCCTTCCTGCCTTCCTTGAGAAACAAGAAGACAAAGATTTCCAAATGTTGGCTGATGTGGAGCCACACAATTGCACTGAGTGCAATGAGGCTTTGCTGGCTCTTTCCAGCTTAACATCTGCCCACACTCTTTTTGCAGTCACTGACCAAAACCCGTCAAAGACTCCAGCCAGTTATTTGGAGTCTCTTGCCTTGTCCAAAGTCCTCAAATAAACACCACCCTCTCCTCCTCCTTCTTTCCCTCTAAAAAAAATTAATGTGAATAAACACTTCTCAAGCTCTGTGAGAACTCATCAGACTGAGGAAATATCTGCTTCAAAGACAATTTGATTGTACTGGAGTTGGGTTCTTTGATTGGACTCTTGTCTCAAACTACAAGTCCCCATAGAAAAACAAAAGACTGTAATGAACAGTGAGATGTCTTCTTCCCAAGCTGATCAGTTATGGAGATAAAAGTGTGTAACCAAATTGAACACAAAACTTTCCAACTTCTAACGCTTAGCTTAGCTATATGCACTCATTAGTCAGAAGCAGAATTTCTGAAAGCCTGGACTCACTATACATACTCCGATTAAAGGCAGCACTTGCTTCTTTTGGCTTGACATATTCACACATTCCCTTCTCGTGGTCTGCCAGCGAGTTTCACCAGCCTCCCTTGCTGCCACCAAAGTGACATCACCTTCCTTCCTGGGCCATGTCAGCACTGGTCATGAACAACAGTTAATCCACTCCAGAACCAGACCTCAGCTCCAACCCTTCCCCTGGCCACATACGCTGTGACAGGCTGTGAGGTGGGACAGGAGGGGCTTGTGGTTTTCCCATGGAAGAAGCCAAGGGCTGACTTGACTTCGTATTCAATGGCCCAAGCAAATTAAGGGCCTTCCTTACTCTCTTTTGGGATTAAGACCCGTGACAGTCTGAGACTCCTGCTATCCTGCTGGACTGACCCATCTTGGTCTGGGGGAGTAACCAGCCAGTAAACCCAGCATCCGTCACCTTGTAGGGATCTGGGATACTCCTGGAGCTCTCTGTTTTTCATGTAACTGCACATCTCCCTTTTTTCCGCATCACTCTACTTCCAGCCTCTATTTTTTTGAATGACTTCTTTGTCTAATTTTTTCTTTTCAGCCATGCTGTGCTGTGCCTGCTCTCTAATCAGCATTAGCTAATCTTCCATTATCAGTTGGCAATGCTCCATCATGCTCCTCCATCTCAAAAATTGCCCTTGCACCAAAACACCACAAACACCTAGGAACAGACAGAGCCACTCCTCTCACCTCTGCCTCTGAAGTGGGGGATATGCAGAAACCAGTGGCAAGTGACCACCTTGATACTCCACCTTGGCTTGTGACAGTTCCCATCCATAGCCATCCTGAGGCAGAGTGGTTACACCACCGAGCAGGTGTGCAGGAGATGAATATTTCTGAAGAGCAGGAAAAGCCTTTACGGGTCATTTATTCTGGCTTCCTCCACAAGCCCAGGAACATCCACCCGTTATCCCTGACAGATTCCCAGTAACTATACTCAAACATGCAGCAACCACAGCAGCAGCCAGCACGGGCTCCTGGCACACAGACTAATGCCAGGCTGTGTCTGCTGGGGGACTTGGGGAATTCATTGCTGGTCCTGCAACTCTACACTCATGGCAGGGCATCCTCAAGTAAAGGAGCCGTTTTCACCCATTCCTCTAGTACATGGGGCATGTACCAGTTCAGACACACTTCTGAGCTCTGCCAGGGACAAATCTGCTCACCATCAGCTCTGGCCAGGTCTCCCCCTTCCTTCCCTAAGTCCTCCCCTAGCCTGACAGCCTCCAGCAATAACACTCCAGCACAAGCCTGGCCTCCCATCCTGCTCACAGAGAGATGCACTCCTGCATATGCTCGCATGCTCACTCTCCTTTCTTTCTGTCCTTCTTCAAGGCACTCAGGTTTTCTTTCTGCCTCACCCACCCTTTCATGCTCCACTTCCCTCCCTCTGACACCAGATCCCTTTGCCCTCCGGTGGATCCAGATTGCCTCCCCAGCACAATGCAGGCAGCCAGTCCCCCTCCCTCTGACAGACGTACTCCCACAAACTTGCTGAACCCATCTACAAGGCTTTAATATTCATAAAAGTCAACCTTAGTCTAAAGAAAATGTGGTTGATGACGAAAGTATTTACATTGCAAATCACTTTTAATAGCCCTCTGGTAGTCAGCCTGGTGATAAATGCTAATCCATCTATCAGCTCAAAACCAAAATAAACCCAACTCAGAAGGGGAGAGCCAGAGAGAGAAAAAGCAGCTGGTGACAGCGAGAAAGGCTCAGACCTCTGGACCATCGCTGCCACAGGAGATGGGCGTGAAGGCTTCGCTCAGCAGTCAGTGGGAGGAGTAAAGTGTCCCAAAGGGAGCAGAGGCAGCTGCTCCACCTGCTCTTGGCCAAGCAAGGAGACACCCTGCACTCATTGGAGTGGATCTGGCATTGCCTGGCAGGACAGAGCTGTCTAAATGCCGGGGCAGTAACTCAGACTCCCTGCCCATGCCCCGGGCTGCAGGTGACAGGATGATGCCACCTGTGGGTGGGCTTTTGCCCTGTGTGTGCTGCTGGGTGAAACAGAGCCATGAGGGACCGGGATCATCCCTGGGCCAGCATCATCCCTGTGGGAGATGAAAGAAGGGACAGCACCTTGTGGTTACTTGCCTCTATCCCAATAATTTGCCTAAGGGCATGGGATGGCACATTTGTAAAGGGGCTTAGAACTGTTTAAAAGGTCTGAAATAAATCCTGCTTTCAGGTCACATTTGCCTGGAGCCTCCCACACCTGTTCTCCCTATTCAGGAGGTACAGGACATGAGTTCTTGCAGGAGGACAGTCACTCATGGGTGCAAGGTGAGCCAGATCCCCGACCATGCTGGGATGAAATCACACTGTGGGGAGCAGAGCAGGAGGACTTGCAGGGTCAAGGAGAAGCAGGTTCGTTGCAGCCTTCCTGAGAGAGAAGGTGACTGAAGGCACCCAGCCATGCACTACTGCCTCAGCCCAACCCCCAGTAGTCATCCAGAGCCACATCTTCTCATGCCTCATGGCATGCCTTAACTGGAGACAGAGGGAAAAAATACCGATGCTGAAGCTGCATTAAGCACATCACTTAGTGCTCAGCTGCTTCCAAGCCTCCCAGGCTGCTTGCAGAGACAAGGTAATGAAAGATTCTTTCATTATTTGGAAAATGTCATTTTTAGCACCAGTGAAGGATGCCAGAGCCACAGCCCCAGGGAGCGAGTGACTATGCTGAGCCATGGAGAAGGTGTAGCCCCAGTGGCTGGGACGATGGTGGCACCAGATGCCCCCACTCACCCTGGGGTCATGGCAGGGTGGCAGGGCACAGTACTGCCGTGGCAGGGCACAGCCAGGAAAGCAAGGTATAGACACTTTGGCCCATGCAGGGAAGTCGGGTGAGCATGAAAGAGTGGTGACTGACACAGAAAGCCATCCTCCCTGCCTGGCTGGTCCACAGGCATGCAACTCACACCAGTCCATAGGCCCATGAGCATCCTTGAAATGCCAGGGGAGCACCAGACAGCTGTGCTCTCAGCCTGGCCACCAATTTAAGGCCACTGGTGCCTTAAATCAAGCGAGGGGATATGCCAGGTGAAACATATTTCTGTCACCTGATGCTACCCTTGGAATGCTGCCTGTTGGACACTGCCAGTTGCTTGAGCTCATCAAAAAGCAGGAGGGCAGCTGCAGCCTGTGCCTGATGCGGCACCTCTGGAGAGAGTTAAACACAACAGCCTGCACACAGCCTGGTGCGCTGCAAGCTCTCCAGTCAATAATCATCTGCTTTTTGTGTTTTAAAAGATTGCTGCTGCTATTTTAAGGTTGCGCTCAGTTTTGTCACATTTGCCGTATAGGCACGACTTCAAATACTTCAATATAATTGTTTTGTTGCAGTCCCCACTCTTGCAACTCTTACTTGCTTTCTGGGTAATGGAAGGGGGAAAGTGCTTCTGAAACACTTATTTTATACCTATTATTAAAAAAAAAAAAAATATTAAAAATGGAAAAATAAAAAAAAAATAGGAAAAAAACTGAGGAATATAAGTTTGTGCTGTTCTCCTGCCATTTCTCACATAGCACAGAAGGCAACACATCTTCCCTGTGACTGCTGTGCCCTTGGGCTGGGTCTGGCCTATGGACCCAGGCAGTGTGTGGCAACTCTGTGCCTGCCTGCAGTCGCCATGAGCTCCCCAGGGCCCTCTCCCAGGCGCTGTCCCACACAACTTGCTGCCTGGCCATCAGGGAAAAATCAACCAAGGGCTCGAGCCCCTTTAACAGATTAGTCTAATTAGTTAATTTTCCAATTCACTACTTCATTAATTCATGAATTCACTAACCCACCATGCTTACTCACATGGCAGTTGCCTTGCCGGCAGTGCGAGCCCAGGCTTCCTCCCTGGCTTCCTCCCTGGCACGGCACAGAGTCCCCAGCAGCCCTGTGGCCAGTGCCAGAGCCTGCCTGCTGCCACCTGCCCTCCGAAGGCTTATGGGGTCAGCTGCCCTCCTGACACCTTCCAGCTCAGGTGATCCGTGCAAACCCTTTCCGCTGGTTTCTGCAGGATGTGCCAGCGGCTCTTGCAGAGCTGCAGGAGAGGATGTCCACAGGAAATGCTGGTCCCTGCACTACAGGGGTTGGAGCCTCTAAACATGGCAAACCTCCATGGAGCTGAGACCACCTTTGGCACATGTAGCTGCTCCTGGAGGAGGAACTCATCCCAAATGAGGAGACAAGCCCCAGTCCCACATGGGCACTGAACCACTCAGCCCAGCCTCCCGGTGGCTTGCCATCCTCCCTGCCCTCGGGCACCGAGGCAAACCCAAGCCTCTGCAGGGGGTTCCCTGCAGCCCCTCCAGGATTCTCCACTGCAGGGGCAGAGAGCCAGCAGCCCTGCAGCGCAATCTCTCTGCCATCAGATTTGCTTCACCGAGCAGCTTGGCAGAGCCTGCCTTCTAAAACACATGGAGTCTAATAAATGCACTCCGTGTTTTAAATGTATCTTTTAAAATGGAGCATTTCCCTCGGTTTGAGGTAATCGCCGGCACTGCTGGGGGACCAAGAGCTCCATGTGTGCACATCTCACGTCAGGCAGCTCAGCTCCGATCCTCACGTGAACAGAATTTGTGCTCCCCACAGGCACATTTGCCTCACATAGAGGCCCCACTAAAGTTAATGCTACCTACAGTGTCCTTCACAGGGAAGGAAACCAAGAGGAACACAGCAAGTGTGCAAAATCCACAGCAGGTAAAAAACAGTCAGCAGTTCCTGTGTCAAGAAAGCTTTTCATACAGCCCGAATGAAGGAGATCCTTGCTTTCCCAGGAAAGATGCTGCCCCTGCCCTGCATCTCCCTGTGCCTGACAGGGACCTGGCCCTGGTGTAGGGGAAGGTACAAGGCCATGGGTCACTTGTCTTCATCCTGTGGGCATGGAGTGTGTCGTTTGGCAGCCCTCCAGCACTGACACCTCCCACATGAGGCTGTCCCTCCTCTCATCCCATCTCCCCAGCCTCTGCCCACTGAAGTTTACCCTGGGCAGAAGAGCCCACTGTGGGTTGGCCATGGGTACCGAACTGCCATGCACTGCAGGGATGAAGGCAGCCTGCTACCATTGGGGTTTCGCATTCACCCCACAGGTCTGTACCCCCACACGCAGCCCCAGCACTCACCAAGGAGACTTCACCACCCCAAGCCAAACCAGAAACATGGCTAAAGTCTTTTGTTATGGCAAGAGACCATATCTCACGGCAGAGCCAGGGACAGAGGAGGCTCGAGGCTGCAGGATGCAAGAGCTCTGTTCTCTGATGGCCAGGCTAATAACCCTGTATTAAATTACAAGCCTGGGTTCAGCTGCGGTTGTTTTGTTTTTGTTGGGTTTTTTGTAAGCTGTCTGTTTAGATTTATCAGCGTAATTCCTGATACTGCCTTGTCGGACATCATTACGCTAATCTCACTGCTGTGTCTGCCAGGGAATTGGGAGGCGAGCAGGAGGCGGCTGCAGAGCAGGGGAGTGCTGGGGCCTGGGCCACCTGCAAGGCACAGCCCCAGAACCACTCACCCCAGAGCTGGGGACCCTGGGGCAGGTGGAGGCACAAGCCCCCTCAACAGGACTCAAAAGTCAAAAAGAGCAAGCTCACACTGAGGGACAAGGGATCCAGTCTCCAGCCAGGCAGGTCTCCATCCCTCCAACGATCTCAGTGAGAGGAAGAGATGCCTCAGGAGAAGGGGAGGGGGCACACAGAAAAGCTTGGAGGGTGTGGGGAAGTTGGAAACAAGCAGCCTCTGTTTTGGCACTGATCCCTCCCCTTAATTCATGGTAATTTTATCATTAATTTAAATAAGGTTTCTCTGGGCAGAGAGTACAAGAGTAGGAAGGCAGGAGGCTGCTAGCCCAGCTCTGTCCCTCCATCCTTCCATGCTGCAGCCCTTCTCTGCTCTGTGGGTGCTCCCTTACACACACACACACACACACAGGTATATACACACATGCACACACAGAGCCTTCCTGCCTTCCCCACGGCCAGGCCTGCTGTGCTCCATCTTGGCACGGGTCCTGTGCCAGCCCCCAGCCAGCAATTTGGCTGGCAAGCCTGGCCAGGCAGGCAGCAAAGTGCTTCTTCCTGGGGACCTGGCACTGAGACGCTCACTTGGGGCAGGGGGATGCTCCAATGCAGCACTGCAACTCCTCAGCAGCTGGGGCAGGGTCTGCAGCTTCCCTTTCCAGCAGTTAGAATGGTCTGGGCTAAAGAGCTGTCTGGGGCAGAGATCGTGGAGCTTTGGGATATTTTGGGCATGACATAGAGCAAAGGTGCCCCAGAGAGCCTATTCACCCACATGAAGCATCCCCCTCTCCATCGGGCAGGGGCTGGGGGAGCCACAGGTGGGAGGTAGGTAATCACATCAGCAAAACAAATAAAAATCCCAGCCCAGCCTGGAGTTTTTATTAATGAAAATGAGCCTGTGATGGGAGGTAATTTCCAGCCCCTGGATGATTCGGCTGGAGGATGGAGCTGCAGATAAGGGATGAGTCTAGGAAGCCAGGCAGAGTCAGAGCCCAGTCAGATGCAGTCAGGGACCAGAGCCCCTTCCAAGAGGGGACTGAGTACGTGGCCTTGAAACCTGGCATGCGAGGAGAGGAGCTGTCAACACCTCCAAAGAGCAAGTGCTTCCAGGTGCCTTGCTGGAGATGCAGAGTTACCAGTCACTGTCCCTCAGGGGGGAACTGGCTGAGGTCACCACAGGAGCAGGGGGAATCTTCAGACCCCATTTCACAGCACTCCTATCCCCACGCTCTGGCTGTACCTTTTCCAGCTGCTGGTCCATGCAGCCACTTGGTTGAACCAGCCTTATCCAACTCCTCCAGTCTCCCCCCTTCATGCACCCACCCAGGCAGTTGCTCACACCAACTTTGCTCTCCCCCACTCTTGTGGTGTGCCAGCATCCCCCAGTACTGCTGGGAAGTGGGATGGCATGCATTCCCATAGCACCACGAAAAACTAGGATCCCCTCTTGCTACTGTTAAGTGGGGAAAATCTATATTCATTTTCAGAGCTGAGTGAGAGCAACACATTTTGAGGGTGAATTTTCTTCTCAGGAATACTACACTCTGATGAGCTGAATTAATTCATACCCATTTGAGTGTCTGACCCTAAATGTATGACTGAAATTTGAAGAAGCATTATTGTAGTGACAGTATTTCAAAAGAGGAAAGTAAGCTGCTGTAGTCTTATTTGTTTGAAATGTAAAACTGTTTTATGAAAATTTACTTTTTTCACCCATTCAAGGCCTGAGACCTGGCCTGGAAACTTCGCAGCATCCCTGGCATAGAAGTCAAGACCTCTCCCACCTTAGCTGTGGAGCAGGAGCATATCAGCCTGGTGACGAAGGCTGCAAGAGAACCCTTGCAGCACACAGAGCCTGTCCAGAGAGTGAAAGCAAAGCAAAGCAGCGCTCTGCTATAAATTTCCCCCAAATAGCTGAAGATACCAGCAGGAAGGAATAACCCTTTGGCTGCAAAGGGTTGGTGCAAAACCAGTGGGGCTGCAAGTGGGGTCCTGCCAGGCTCAAAGGGCTTTTCCAGCTGCTTCCTAAAGGATGGGACCTGTTGCATCTCCAACCCTCCCAACAGCAGTAGCTGCCAATGCCTCGGGGAGACCCAACCAGCACTAGCCCACAGCTGCCATGCAGAAGCCCACCCTGGTCCCTCAGCTGGGCCAGCCTTCCCACACTGGGCTACAGATCACAGTCCCTCCCATCCATCACCTCCCCAATGAATTGAGGCAGATGTGTCGCTGGCCAAAGTGTTACTGCCAGCCCCAAGCTGGGATGCTTCAAATAGCTGCACACTGCGACACAAATTGTACTTTGATGAGGTACATTAGGCCATCTGGACAGCCTTAAACAGCCTTGATGAAGACAGAGCAAGGGCTGCTCGAGGTGGGAGGAACCTCAGCAGTTTCAGGGCTGTTCGCTGTTCCTTAAGCTAACATTTGTGCAGCCAGTGGAGCTGGGGCTGGCAGCATTGAAGAGTTCCATGCAGGGTGGGTCTGCCCGAAGGTAGAGCTTCAAAGGACCAACAAGTGACCCTCACGGTGCTGTGGGCAGGACATGGGCACTCAGCCTGGATGTGCTCTTGTCCAGCAGAGCCCACAAATCTGCACCATCCTGGGGATGGATCCGAATCCTGGCAAGCATCAAGGACACCCCACTCCCATTAGTCCCATTAACTTTGTGGGAAGCAGTGCTCCTAGGAAGGAAAGCCCATGCTCACTAACGAGCATAAGATAAATAATGTTCCAGAGGGGGAGGAAAAAAAAGTGCAGGACATGGTTGCTAGAGAAAATTACTTAAGCAGGGGTAAGAGCCAAAGGGCAGGGAAGGAAACAGGGGACAGGAGCCTGAAGAAACCCAGGAGAAAGGTGGTGTCCCATCCTGCTGAACCCTGCAGGAACTGAGACCACCAAGGCAGGGATCAGCACGTGGGACCTGGATGGGAATTCTGCTCACTGGTGGTTTTCTGACTGCTGGTATCCCTGAGCTGGCTCTTTTGTGGCACCTTGGAGTCCTGGTGGGGTTTTAGCTGAGCAATTTCTCAAGTTTAATTTCCAAAGTAACTTGTAGGGAATGAGCTCAGTCCTTCTGTGGGACAAGCCCCAGTGGTACTGTGGGTGCCCTGACCTTTGCCTGGCTGCTGGTGCCGTGCAGCCCTGTCTCACTGCTGCGACCTACATTCTGCCTCCCCAAACATACGGCGTTGCACTTAGCTGCATTAAACCCACAGAGTGCTGGATAGAGCTAATTTCTGATCAGGCTGTCAGGAAGTATTATGTCAAATACCTTACAGGAGCCTAAGCATATTATGCCAACACAGCTACCTTTGTCAACCAGATCTGAGATCTCATCAGAAAAGCAATGCTGGGCTTAGCCATCCTCAGTGCCTCCGGAGCAAAGCCATCTCCAGGGCTTCTCCTGGGTCACTGCACCCCGAGCGCTGCCAGCCACTCAGCCTGGGGCTGCAGCTCTGCGGGGAGCCGCCCCAGCCCCCCTACCAAGAGCCAGTGGAGCTTGCGTGACACTGAAACAGAGAGTTCGTGGAGCAAGGTCCTTACTCCCGTATGCTGGGTGCAGGGCAGCATCTTGTGCCGGGTTACTGCTGCTTTTGCATGCTCAGCTCTTGTCCTCCTTGACTGGGACCCAAGGCCCAGGTGCTCCCTATGCATGAGAAGACCTTGTCCTTCCCAGTTGTCACTTGCCCTTGCCGGTCACGCTAGGTACCAGAGCTCTAAAGCTGCTGTTTAATGGCTGTGCTTGTCCCCCCCTCAGCAATGCAGCAGGACCAGCCTCAGTCCCTCCCTAAATAATTGTTTTAATTACCATTTCCTTTGATGTAGGTTATTAACAGAGGGCTGCTGGCAAGGCTTCCATGGGAACTTTTGCAGTGGACAGACAGATAAGTACAACCCTCTGTACTGCTGTAGCACTTAAATGTTTCAGTATCAGCCTCCCCAGTGGCTGCCAGTCAGTCTTCGTTAGCCCCTCTGAGCCTTTTCTAATTCTGCCTGAGGCTGGATGAGGGAGGAGTTCATGGCCCCTGCCCAAGCGTGGACCCCTGGGTGGGGCATGGCCCTGTCTGGCAGGATGAGCAAACCCAGAGGTGATGATCCCCAGAGAAAAGGCAGAGCCACGACCTCAACACCCTGGGGGAATCTGACAAGAAAGAACCCAGGGGAAGGAGAGAAGCTGGGCTTGGGTACCAGCCAGCAAGGAGCTCTCAGCAGTGCCTGGTCAGCAGCCAGCAATCACCACTTACTCATCCCCCCCATCCCCAAAGTCTGCAGTGAAAACAAATAATCTGCAAATTAAAGTTTCCCTGCAGTGGGGTGGCAGTGCCCCACGCTGTGCTGGAGAAGGGACTGGAGTCCATCTGCCATCAGAGCCAGCTCCTGATCCTATCAGGCTATTACTGTATTATTGAACTGGGGATTGAGGGACAGGCTTTAATAGCTGTGATGCTATCAGGGGTCCAGCATTAAACTCCAGGAAAAGGCCATAAAGATGAGCCTAAGAAATAGAAAGAACCAAGCCTAAATTACCACATCTCACATTTTTGCAGTGTCTGCTATTTACCCCAGCCTCTGTGAAGCTGAAGCTAGGAACTCAGAGGGTAAGGGTGAAAAGCCAGGGTGTTTCCTGAGCTTGGAAAGAGCAGGGATTCCAAAGACCAACTCCACCAGCCAAGCCGAAGCAGGGCAGGATGCAAGGACAGAAAGGCAAACCTCAGCAGCTGCCAAAATCCATGTGCCTGCCTGAAGCTCACTGGCTGGCCAGCCACAGCTAAAGTGAAGGCTCAGTGATGTGGCAGAGACTGGCTGCAGCTCTCCATACACGCAGTGGTCCAGTTTCAGCAACAGGTCCTCCTGGAGACTTCTGTGTCTGGCTGCCTTTTCCAGCGGTGGCATTTGCTCCCTGCTGTGCTCCTATCTCCCATTGCTCACACTTTGCCTGTCCCCCTGTTTGAGCTGCTTGCATGGGACCCCCAGTCCCTCCCCTGTGGCACCACCGAGCTGGAGGAGCCCCGCCTGCATTGGCAGGCAAGACCCTGGCACAGAAGGTGGATGCTTGGAGACCAAGCAGCAGCATATTGATTTTCAGATGAGAGGCAAAGGGGAAGCCTCACAGTGTCCTCTCTGGGATGCTGGCTCCTGGCAGAAAGAGAGCTGATGCCCAGGGACAGCATCCCGGGGAAGACAGCTTGATCCCTGCCAGCTCCTACCAGTGCCACATGCCATCAACAACTGCTTGAAAGGCAAAACAAAGAGGAGCCGAGGGAGCTCACTGGGAGCAGATGAGAGACACTTCTGCTCAAGATGCTGTGGGGAAAACAAATCCTCGTGCTCGGCAGAGTACACGGAGTGGCTGTATGGGCTTCCCGCCTATTACCACAGCAGGGAGGGGGGAGAGACCTCTGCTCCTGGGGATGAGGGGAGAGGGACACGGGCATTAACTGGCTGGCAGAGAGTGGCAGCTGGAAAGACTGCTTTGCCCTCCAAGCTCCCTCGTGTGCTGAGGGCCCCCTCCATGCAGAAGTGGCAATGGCATGACATTTATGCACTGCACATCGAGATCCCAATTAGTGCTGGATGGCTCACATGCTGCACACTTTAATTAATTTGCCTTTTCCTGTTAAGAATAACTTCTCTGACAGATTGGGACTGAGCAGAGAAGGCAACTTCTCCTTAGCCAGCAGCCTGAGCAGCAACTGGAGGAACCAGTTATGGGGCTTGGCTTTGGCATCAGTAGCAATGGGAGAGACTCTCCATGCACCCAGCTGTGTCCAGGTTCCTGCCTCTCCTTCCTGCCCAGCCCATCTCCCGGTGGTCACATACAGCTGGGGTCCCAGCACCACCCAGTTACAAGGTCACCTCACAGCAGCCACATGTGGGGTGGGACTTCTGGGGGGGTCAAAGATAAGTACTTGAAGATGGAGCAGTAAATAAGCCAAGGAGTGAGGGCAGAAAGCGTGGGACTCACAGGGACAAGCAGGCATCACCACTTCACTGTACCACCTGCCAGGGCTTCAGCAACCTTCTCTGGGATCCCAGGTATCCCTCCAGGCAATGCTCACCCTCTGGTGTGGTCCCAGGCCCAGGGATGCCGGAGCATTCACTGGCTGCAGCAGCGCCCATGCAGGTTTCCATCTGTGAAGGATTCATACAAAAAGTCCCCTTCCAGAACAGAAGCTCCAACCACTACCTCCTCCCACTGCCCCAGGTTTCTGGCACATTCTCCCTTCCTAGCTAACCTAAATAATCTTGTATCATCAGCTGTTCCCCTCCTCTTTCAGCTCATTAGGGCTTTTAGAGAACACTGGCTCCTACTGAACCCGACCAACCCACCATTAACCTCATTCCATGCCAAGAAATGGCTCTTACTTTTGACTCCAATTCCTACAGTTTCTATCTCCAGGAGGACTCTACCCCTCACCCTTGAGGTGACTAAGTTTCTTTAATAGCCTCTTGTGAGGGACTTTATCAAAAGCCTTTTGAAAGCTAAATAAAATTCTCTGCACTGTATTACTCCTTTCCCCAGGATTTTGTTAGCACATTTAAAGGCTCCTGACAGTCTATGGCTGAGAAAAGCTTTCACTTTTTAAGATTATTTCCTGCTCCTACGCAGCAAAGCTCTCATTTTGCCTCCTAAATTGGGCCAGCAAGTATGCACAGCTCTGGTTTGGTTTCCTGAAGCAGCTCTTGTTGAATTTCCATATTGCTCCTGGCACGGCATTTGCCTCAGTGCTGCATTGTCACACTGCAGTGAGCAGGTAAAGCTGCAAGGCTTGGGGAAGGAGCCCTGAGCTGCTGTGGTGCTGTCCCTGGGGTGGGCAATCTCACTGTCTGCTGTTCTATGCAGGCTCCAGGCCTCAGGTCACCATGCAGATTCAGGGGTGTTGCTTGAGGGTACAGTTAGATCAGCCCTGCCTGAAACAACCGAGCAAGACTGCTGGGCTGGAGCAGGGTAGTCCAAAGCAGACAGAGTTTTGCCCCACAAGAAGCATGGGAGGCATAATAAATAGATTGCATTGGGGTGGGGGTGGGTGTGGGTGAGCCCATTGCATAAGTGGGCTCAATTTTCCCTCCTGTCCTCTCCTCTTCTCACCCATTCGCCCACATAGCTCCATCAGGTCTCAGGCAGGGATAATCTGAGCTTTCCTAGGTCTGAAACTCAAAAGAAAAACACTGCTCTCTGTACACATAAGCCCATCACCACTGAGGGCACCTGCTCGGTTGTGTAGTAACAGCAGGTCATCTACAGAGCATGTCCAAGGCAGCACCAGAAGATGAAGCCTGTCCACACCCACTGTGCCCACTGCTCCTGCTTAAAGCCTGTAGGAACACAGGCTGCAGTCAGGCTGAGCTGTTAGCAGCCTTTGGCCCAGAGCTACAAAGCTGCCTGCTCTGACCAGGCCCCCACCCTTACCTCATCAGGAAGAGCATCCCCTTCAAGCCTTGAATGGAAAAGTGCTTTAGAGCTTCAGAGATGTCCCATGTCAATGGCAAAGACAGCGGCTGTGGTTTGCTCCAGCTCCCACTGGAGCTCACCCCCTGTTCTGCCACAGTCTCCAGTGGGGGCAGGTCTGGACCAAGGAGAAGCCATCAGCAGAGCAGGCTTCAGGCCTCTGCACAGCAGCCTGGCCAGAGCACCCAGCAACAGTGCATGCCAGGCTTTGAGAATCTGCCAACACCAGAGCGAGGTAGCCCAGAAGACACTTCTACAACTAAGAAGGAAATTTTTCTGTAGATAGCTTGGCTTATTCTGAAAATGGATATCTATAAATGCTCTGCAACACATCTACCAAGATTGGGCCTCAAGATTCTTCCAGGAATCATGCAGGGAGAGGGAAGAAGTGATGTCAGGCTGAGCTGAAGCAGTTTTTTTTCCAGGTTCTGTTTTAGTTTGTTTTCAAGCAGAGCAATAAAGAGCTCTGTCCAGACCTGCACTGCCTTGTCTGTCCATCTGAGACATAGCTCTTCTGGCTCCCAATTGCCAGCACATCCTCAGGCCCCTCCATAGTAAGGCAATCCAGGGATGCATGAAACCTTCCTTGCCACACAAGGGAATCCCATTTTTTAGGCTGCTCTCCTGTCAGATCAGGGATGTAGTTGGCTTGGGGCAGGTTTTAGAGCCTCATTAACACTCAGCAATGAGGCCTGGCAGGAGCTGATTTGATTTAAGGTTCATCTCCAGGCTGTGATTTGAGGGAAGATTTGCTTAATGTTCTCTAACAGACTCTTCTGACTGGGAGCTTGAGTGCTGCCTAATGACAGACTTATTTATTGTAATGTCTTAGCAGCACAGAATCTAGAGGAGCTGGGCAGGAGCACAGCAGCTGCTGGCAGGTGCTCAGACAGCAGTGGAAACATCCCTCACACCACAGTGGTAACAGAGTGTGCATTCCTCTATCCAGAACAGCCAGATACTGCAACCCTCTTCTGCATCAAGGGGTCAGCAAGATAGACCACTCTGTGCTTGCCCAAGATGTTCAGTGCTGCACCTCTACACACCTCTTTATGCAGGACAGGTGAAACGCTCCTCTCTCTCCTTACTGCAGTACTTGAATGGAAATGCAGAGGAAATGCAGAGGTGCCTGCTCATCTCCAGACTGGTTAAAATTCGATTTGCAAGCAAGACTCCCAAATGCACCTCCCTGTTTCCCAGTTTTGGACTTTCAACTCACAGGCTGAGTCTGCTTTCCTCCTGGGAAGGGGGTGGTCATCAACTGACATTTGTATGCTGCCTAGAGCTTCTGAGATGGATGTATCTATCCCCAAGGCCAAACACAGAGACAACCATCACACAAATGAAGACAGGAGGTCACGCAAGGGTTTGTCATATTTTAATGACATTGATCTTTGGTGTTTCCCTCGTTAGCACTCACACTCTCCCCGTACTTCCTCCACAAACCTGCTAGGGATGGAGAGTTACAAACGAAAAGGAAAATCACATTTGAGACTAAAAACAAAGTATCAGAGCCTTGACTTCTCCACTAGAAACTACATGTACAAGGTCAAGATTTCACATGCAACACCTTACATCACAGACCCATACCTCACACCCTGGCCTGGAGCTGAAAGAGACTTCCTGCCCCCTGCCAAGAAGGTGCAGCTCAGTCCTGGCACCATGAAACCACTGGGGTGGCTCATTCATGTTAATATTGGCACAGCTTAGAACATCCTTGCGTGAACTGCATCCTGACTAGAGAGCAGGAGCCCTTGTCCCTCTACCCATCCATACGGCATCTCTGCTTCGGTTCCTGCCAAGTCCTAAACTAACTCTGAAAAGGAAAGATCCCACCTGTGAGCATATCCTGAGCCATGCATGTTCTGGTGAAGCCCAGTTCTTCCCAGAAAAGACCACAGCATAGGCAGGACTGGTCTCAGAACACCACACTCTGGGGGAGCAGTGCTGTGCTATGGAGAGGGACTGTGGCCTGGAAGACTCCTCCACTCCAGCAACAGAGCTGGAGCATCACGCCTGGGTTTGCCCAGTACTGCCTGTCTCCAGAAGGATGCTGCAGGCCTCCTTCCCTTTCTTCACTCTACTGATCAGCTCCATGGGTATAAAAGGGCAGAAAAAGGAAAGGAAAAAGGCTTTACAAAGGATGACACACCAAGTTGCAGGGGTTAGCTCGGGGGATGCCATGGGACTTCAAAATTTGGCTGATGTGCATCAAGTGTGGTTTGTATTCCTGTTAACTCTTCAGCAGAAGGAATGTTGGAAGTTAAGTATGCTTTCTTCCCCATGGCTTCCCTTGCAATTCTTATCCCTTCCCCCATCACCCAGGATAGAGAAGCCCTCTGAACCACCAGCATCCCATTAGAGCCACCCATCCCTACTCTTCCAGCTCCTGGCCAGCTGTGAGGTACAGGTCTCTGCTGAGCAGTACAAGGGTAGCACCAACACACAACTCAATCTCTACCTGTTCCGCGACTCCCCACTGGTGCTGTCATTACTATAGAAGTTGGTACTGTCAGGAAGATGGTTATTATTAGTTAGGTCACTGTATTCAATTGGTCCCTCGGTGTCCATGGAGGACTGAGCCTGCTCTGGAAGGTCCAGGTCACCAGCGCTTTGTCCTTCACTCCCACTAGGGGCTGTCCGCGGGCTCAGGCCACGCTCCGGCAGCTGCACAGACTCTGACAGGATCCGTCCCTCCAGCTCTGTGCCCAGCTGCTGAGAGGTGGACTGCTGTGCTGATGTGCCCTCAGCTCCAGTGGGCTCTGTGCCAGTCTGAGAGCTGCGGTGGATCCGGTGACTCACAATGATGTTGTTGCCAAAGCCGCCCATGGACGCCATGGTGGTGCTCTGCTCCCGCTGAACCACAGCAGTCATGCCACCTTCTGCCATCAGCCTTTGAATCCTACTCAGGGCATCCTCCCCACTGGCCTCATATTCTGGACCTTCACCTGCAAAAGAAAGCAGAAGCAACTCTGGTGCACAAGGCAAACTACGACACAAAATAAAGCACGCTGAGTAGTTGCATCTCGCAGTGTGCGTGTGCTGGGACAGAAGATAGGTTTTATTCCAGAGGGAGCCCAGTATTTTATTTCCAGAACTTTCCACTTGTTTTAGTGTCAAACAAAGGCACCGAATTCTGTCGTGAAAATCTTGGTCATTTCCACCGGTAACTCTCACAGACTTGTCCAAGCCTTGAAAGGGCAGCTCTTATCTAGCCATAAAAATAGGGGAAAGGGTGGTAGTCAAAGAGGCAGGATGCTTTATCACAGCTATAGAGATAATCCTGCCAGTCCCATGGGGACAGGAAGAGAAAACTCAGTTTGCACTGCAATAAACCAAACATTTCACCATGGTGTTAAAGAACCCCATAGCTTTTCCTACTTCACCTGTTTGAGAAGTAGGCAGATGACACAATGGCAATGTCCCCAGCGTCAGTCTAGGGAGGACATAAGAAACTGGCGAACAGTAGACAGCAGCTACAGAACATGGTCTTCCACATTAACTACGATCAAGTGTGTAGGCTCCTGCTCCCCTTGACAGATACCTTTCGAGGAATACAAAAAACTATCTCAAGACCTACAGTCTTTGTCTACTCTTATCTCTGAGGCTTCCCTTTATAGTCGGGCTGCAGAGAGCTCTGAGAGAACCATCGTCAGATACCTCGGTTGCTCAAGATTACTTCAGGAGAACAAAATCTCACAAAAGAATCGTCCATGTAGGAGATTAAATCACCATGACAGGGAAGTTCATCCCAGTTCAGTTCTTCAACATCCTCCTTTTGCTACAAACCCTACCCAGAGCATTTAGGGAGAACAATCTGTAATAATAAACTGCTAGAAACATTTCACAGTGGGATCTTGCTGATTCTTATTAAAGAAATAAATTTCACTCCCACCTCTATGAAGCTATCACAGTGCTGATTTGAGGAGAAAGCCATGAGCTCTCCTGGCACAAAGGAAATGAACACAAATGTCAACAAGGCTAGATGTAGGGAGGAGTTACAACACAATAAAAAACAAAATGCCAGATGACTAGGAAAACAAAAACACTTGGGGCTGTGGAGTTTAATATCTTTATCCATGATTTGGATGAGGGGATTCAAGTGCACCCTCAGTAAGTTCAGCGATGACAGTAAGTTGGTTGGGAGTGTTGATCTGCTGGAGGGTAGAATGGGTCTGAGGAGGGATCTGGACAGGCTGGGTTATGGGCAAAGGCCAATTGCATGATGTTCAACAAGGTGCCCTTGAATCACAACAATCCCAGGCAGCACTACAGGCTGGGGAAAGCAGGGCTGGAAAGCTGCTTAGCAGAAAAGGACCTGGGGGTGCTGGTCAACAGTGGCTGAACATGATCCAGTGTGTGTCCAGGTGGCCAAGAAGGCCAATGGCATCCTGGCCTGTATTAGCAATAGCGTGGCCAGCAGGACGAAGGCAGTGATTATCTCCCTGTACTCAGCACTGGTGAGGCCATGCAGCAGACCCTGTGCCCAGTTTTGGGCCCCTCACTACAAGAAAGGACATTGAGGTACTGGAGCACATCCAGAGAAGGGCAATGATGCTGGTGAAGGGTCTGGAGCACAAGTCATAAGGAGAGCAACCGAGGGAGTTGGGGTTTTTTAGCCTGGAGAAAAGCAGGCTCAGGGGAGACCTTATCACTCTCTACAACTACCTGGAGGGAGGTTGTAGCCAATCTCTTCTCCCAGTTAACCAGCAACAGGATAAGAGGAAATGGCCTCAAGCTGCACCAAGGGAGGTTCAGGGTGGACATTAGGAAGAATTTTTTCACTGAGACGGTGGTTATTCATTTTAACTGCCCAGGGAAGTGGTGGAGTCACAATTCCTGGAACTATTCAAGAAATGACTGGACTTGGCACTTAGTGCTATAGTTTAGCTACATAGTGGTGTTCGGCCAAAGGTTGGACTAGATGATCTTGGAGGTGTTCTCCAACCTAAATGATTGGATGATCATGTATCCAGCATGAGGGCTAAGATACTCAGCAAAGTCCACACCATGGCACTAGAGAGATGTCATGCAGTCAGTCAGTGACAGCTTATTCCCTTTTCTCATGGGCTCAGTGGTACTTGCATCAAGCACTGTCAGCATCCCCCACCACACACCACAGGACACAGTTAATTTCATCCTCAAGTAAGTCTGCTGACATACTGCCCTCCTGTAGAAATATTATGGACATTAAGGGCAAATTTAAATCTCACCAGGAGTGTAAGTAGGTTCCTGCTAGCAATGTAGTAAACTTGCTATATGCACTATACCTAGCCCCTCGATTAGAGCATCAGTGGGACCACTGAGACACCTGTAACCACATGAGAATCTGCAGCATGGCCTTAGAGGAGTGAGCAAGAATAGCCCCTGGACAGAGCCTGACCCACAGCTCTAGCAGAGAAATCCTATTCAGGATGCGGCTGATGTATGAATTAGGATGTGGCTGATGCATGAACTAGGAACTTGGCTGACCAGTACAAAGACTGAGGACAGAGGCAGCTGGGATACTGGGAAACTCCAGTGTGAAAAACATGCATGCCAAGGGATATTGAAACATTAATTATGAGCAGAACTAAGTGGAAGGTTTGAGAAGCATGGTTTTGGATTCAGTCATCACTTCCTTCTGAGGGCATAGTCGTACTTCATTACCAACCATCTGGCCAGACCAGAGAGGAAGCTTAAGAAAGCCAAGATTTGCAACCTGGTCTAGAGACATGCCAGACAGTCCTATCTACACAAGTCTGAAACAGCAGGTACCGTGCTCTTGATAGATCACTTACTATAAACCAGTCCAGTACAGAAGCACTGGAACAGCAAAACAGCAGGGACTCCCAGCCAGCAAAAGCTCCTCAGCATTGCAAACATGTGCTTCACCACAGCACCCCTTGCTCTTCCCTGCCCCTAAATTACCATATGCCACGGCTGAATTTTCAATTGAGGCATCTGCATGCTCAGAAGACAGGCAAGGGCTGATGCAACAGCAGGAATCAGCACGGCGTGAGCCTTCAGATCCCAGAGACACAGCAATGTTGGAAATTCCTAGCCCATCAAGAGCCAGAAGTGAGCCTCACCATTCAAGCAGCCAACAAACACCTCTGCTTTGGGGACTGTCCTCCCCTTTTCCTCTCTCAGGTTTCAACGCTGACTTTGGCTGACTAGTTCAGAGCAAAGCTTGCTGTGCCATTTGCCTTGAGCTGAGCTACAGCACAGATTCACACACAGCCCGTTTCTACTGCCTGGTGACTCCCACACATTCTTTCACCAGGCTGTCAATGCAGACTACATTAGTACTCAGAGCAAGTGAAATAAGCTGACTTCCATTTGGTGAAGGTTCAGGGTGGGCACACAGGCACTTACCAAAACAACAGCAATGCTGTAAACCAGACACGTTTCAGCTTGCTGCAGTGCTGTGCTCCTACAAATGTTTTCTACAAAGTGACCTTTCCAGAGGTCCAAACTCCCATCTATTCCAAACACAGAACAAAACATTACTCTTGAGAGCAATTATCCCAAAGACCAGAGGATTTCTGTCAATGTAGCTGTCTCAAGCATTTAACTAAATATTCCCTAGCTAATGCATCTGTTTTTAAAAGTCCTCTATGCTACTCCAGCAAGACAAGAATTTGACACAGAAAACTACACAGGCAAAACATCTTGCAAACTTTTGATGGAGTTGGGCATAAGGCAGGGTATTTCCAAGTGGACTCTGAAGTACTTATAGGAAGTACAACTTGTTTATCTCTGGGCATGGATGGCACACTCCTGATGAAATGCAAAGTCCAGAGAAGCAAGGATGAGATCCTCTGTAGCTGTGCAGTATACTGACATTGCTCTTGAATTTTCTTCTGTTTTCAACATTCTTCTTTCTAAAACCAGCAGTAGTTAGGAACCATGTTTGCAAACAAAGCTTCAAAATTAGAACTAACAGTAAGCACTGCAGAGATATCTAAGTCTACAGAGAACATGAAATAATAGCTCTGAGGTGTGAGCTGCCCCACTAATTCAGATGCTCAAAGATAAAAATATCAGCATTTTTACATTAATTCACCCCTTGCATAAGAATAGAAAAGGGAGGGGCATACCACAGTATAACCAGCTATGAATAATCATATCTCCCTTAATGCCACAAGAAACACTACTAGTTACTTTTCTTTCCAGCCAAGCCCAGAAACATGTTCACACTTCTTTTCTGAGGTAGTTAATCCAAACAACTCAGAAAAGATACAACTGCTTTAACTTCTAAGAATTTTCTTAGTAATATCTCATCTTGGCTATTCATATGAGTGAAACTTACTTTTGTAATGAGAGTTTAAAAGTAGCCCACATAATTTAATCCCAAGAGACCCAAGTACTTGGAGTAGATCACTCTGTAAAGGCTTGCAAAGTACATACTTCTAGAACCTAAGTCTGTTTTTTAGGTAGTGGTTTTCAGAGGATTTTAAAGAAACCAAAATTTTCAGTTCTATAGGACATATGACGCAGATTTTACAGATGGACAGGCAGATGAAAGGCTAAGGGATCTACCCACGTTTCTACTTGGAGAATGAGAGGCAGATCTGGAAGCTGATCCCTGGTGTCCCAGTTCCCATTTCCACACTAACGGCACAGAAGTCACATCACATCTGACAACAGCATTGCAAGAACGTGTTCAACTAACATAAAACAACATGTTTCTTCTTGTTAGCATTCATGAGGCTCAGCTGGGGACAGAGTATTCCTGCCCAAGCAGCCCCTCGACACATGTTCCTAATGTCTCAGATTAAATAAGTTACATCACATGCAGGCACACTGATTGCTTCTAAGTGCTTCTTAGGCATCCTGAGGATGCTTTGCTTGTATCAGGAAAGTTTTGCTTGCATGTGCTGTCTTTACCAATAGTTTGAACAGACTGAATCTCACAAACCCAAGCCTTCATTTTACAACCCTCTTCCCTCTCCCCTCTCAAATGTATCTGCCGCAACCTCTGAAAGCAGTTGGAACTAATGGAAGTTTATACTGGCTGGTGATAAACACTTCAACCCAACAAGTTAAAAACTGTATATGGCATGACAGTAGTCAATATGTTGCTCCCCGAACAACAGGCAAAGTAGCAATCCACTGACAGCAAATATTCTGATGGCTACAATTTCAGAAACTCATAATGTGCCTACTTGCACGACAAACACTGAGCTAGCTATCTGAATTTTAAGCCCCAAAGACAATGCAGATTGATAGGAAATCAGATGACAACTGCTTTTCAGTTATTTGTTGTTGTTTTTCTTTCCTCTTTAAAAACTGGATTACCCGAAAGACAGGTAATCTCTCAACAGCCAGGGGACAGCATGGGCTCACTATCAAACAAGTGTCCTGCAGCTCTGCAGAGGTCCCTCTCCCTCAGCCTCCAGCAGCTTTGGCACAATTGCAGACCCTGCAGTTACTGCCCCTTGCACTGCACTCCAAAGATTCAACTGCCTGAACAAGTGGCAGCCACAGGCTGACCCAGTCTGGACTGGGAATTACAATTTCTAAAGGTGAAAACTTTGGGCCATTAAATCCCATTAGGAATTTTTGTTGGGTTTTAAGTGAGATCCAATTTGCCAGCTGAATACAGATCCCACTCCCATTATGCCTGTCTATTTCCAAGGAAAACATAGTATAACACCCAACAGATTGTTTCTAATTAAGGGTGCCTCAAAGTTACAACTCTATCACTATTTCCACTATGTCTGTCAGCTTTAAAGAAAACAGGAGACAGCTCAAACACTGTTTTAAGCATTTCTTGGTACCTCTCCTAGTTTTCTCTCAACTCTAACTACCTTTCCTTTATGTGTGGCGTGGGAGCAGAGTTCACAAGTCCGCTATTAAGTGCTGCAAAACAGAAAGATTCAGACATTAGAGGGATTCACTTCTAATAAAGTCATCATATACTCATTCCTCCAAAGGAGGTAGAAAGATAATCAGAGCAGCAAAGTCCCCGCAGAGCTTTGCATGAGAAAAGGAAACTATTTATACCCGCAAAGAACTTAATTAGATTTCTGATGCAATTCTGCATACTTTTTTCTTTTTTTTGTACAGTAAGCACATATCTGCAAGAAATGCCCTGAGCCAGAATTCCCCACAACAGCAGGGCTGACAGGACAGAGGACAGAAACCCACTCTCAGGGTAGCATTTGCCTTTCTTTTTCTTTTTTCTTGTTTTAAACATACAAGGGATTTTTTTCAGTTGGTCGGTCAGTTGGTTGGTTGGTTTGGGATTTTTGCCCCTCATGGCAGGGTGCTAACTGAACAACTTTACTTTACATTACTCAGAATCACTCTTAATTTATCCATTCTGCTGCTGATAATGCTGCTAAGCCTTTACATAGTGATTTCCATCTTCAAAGCCCCATACAAAACCCTAATTAATCTCCACAGCCCCTGGTGTGCTGTACTATGGGAAGATTTATTCCCATTTGGTAGATGATTAATAATTTGGCCTAGGTCACACCCCAAGTTACTGGTAGCACATTTCTTCTTTTTTTTTTTTTTTCCTTTTTGTCCCTGACATCTAGATCATGCTATTAGGAAACAGTTTCCCTTCCAACAGGCAGAGTTACAGTAGATACAGTGGGCAAATTAGCCATCAGAAAAGCACCACAGCACCTAATCTTGCCTGCTGGAACACACTGGACGTGCATCACAAGAGCTGATGATGCTGGGAAAACAGCTGGCTTACCGTCACAAGCAGCCAGTAATGCTCATGCCTAATGTGAAGCACAAAGACACAGATGAGCCAGACCACTGCTGCCACAAGTACACAGCTAACTGGCTAAGGTGTTGGTAGAAGCAGAAGAAAATTTGTCTCTCTGCTTCATTTCAGGTCTTTGTACTATTCTTCTGTCTTGGATTACTACTGATTTTTTTGATCCTTCATCCTCCTGACCGTTACTGTGCTCACAGTTCCCTGTTTCAAGTTACTCTTGTGCCCTTACAAGAATTCCCTTACAGGAATTTCCACTGAGGACGCAACTGGCATAGGAATTGATCAACACCAGGGTAAAACATCTAGGCTCATCTCTGGTGCATGTGTTTAAACTGCAGTAACTCCTTTGTTGTACAGGCCCTAATATAGCTGACAGGAGTATGACAGCCCATTTTGCAGGTATGGCCATTTGCAAGGGGACATGTGCTAAGTCAATGTCTGAGATGGAAATTGCAGCCGATGTGGAACTTCTTCCAAGCAAGAAGGAGAGACAAAGAGAAGTACCTGTCCTAGGCTTGTTATTTACACTCCTTTTCTTCCAAATGTTACATGTTTTGCTTCTTTGTAAAGATATCCTGCCAAGGCACTGGTAAAGAACAGCCCTTTCCCCAACTCATTAATAGTCCAGTTAAAACCCATGATCAAGATTTGGAAATTGAAAGGTTAGAAAGAACAAGATAAAGAAACTGTCAGATGATTGCAGAACAGCAGGAGAGAGAAGCAGTGTTGGAGAACCCTCCTGGTTTAACTGACTCCCAAAGCCTGCAGCATCAGCCATCGTGGCCTTGATGCAAGAAGGTCCCACATTGTCCCATGTTCTCAGTCTGTGTACCACATTCAGTTCCCATGAGTTCAGCATTTGTCCAGACAGTCTGTGTTCCCGTCTTATTCACACGCCCTCAATTGTACTAACCTTCCAGAGAGGTTAATCTCAGCTCTGCTGAGATAAGCAAATGGAAACCCCAGCGGGCAGGAATTTCCCACTTAACTTTTTACAGAAGAGCAGAGATAAGAGAAACACAAAGCCATATCACACATGCTGGATACTACACAGCAGAAACTGTGGAAGAGTCACATACCAAAAAGTAACTTTCAGAATGACAGAGAACAAGCAGGCATACAGGCACACACAGGCATGTCGTGGGCTGCTTCCCAAAGCCAAGCAGGTTCATCACGAACCAGCAACTTCAAAAGTGTCTCCTTGATTTTCTCGTCTTTCCTGTGTATATACTGCCCAACCCCTACCTAGCCAAGCCTTCAGAGCTGAATGAAAGCACAATGTTACAGTATTGAGACAAGAAGCCTGGATAAATCAACATGTTTTCAACAGATTATTGAGTTTATCATTATACAGGAATTGCACCGTAGCTGTTTCCAGCTCCTTACATGTTGTTAAGTTTTCCTAGACTGCTAACCACTAGAGACATTTTTGTGTAGCTGAGCTGGGCACCCATCATGTACCTCATCAATCAAACTAAACAGAATCCTCAAAGCTGCTTTGTGAGAAGTGATTTATAGTATTTTATTTTGTATCAAGATGATGAGCTTGTGAAGCCTGCAGACTTTTTGCATAAGTTGGAGGACCAAGCTGAACGCTAACACAGAGGCAGAAAGGATAACTCTCAGCATCTTGCAGCCTTACTGATGGTTAGGAGATCAGGAGATGTGTGAGGAATGAAGGCAGTAGAGTTGATTCTACAAAGACACAACGATGCAGAGAAGAATTAATTTTCCTTCCTCGGAGCATGTGAAAAAGACAACTTTTCTATTCATATGGTCAGAGATTCAACCTCCTGATCATCTATGTCTGCTACAGGCAAATTAGGCTGGAGAAATCTTTGTTGAAGAGCTAAAAGGAGTATCCAAATGCACTGACAGGATGTGGAACATATGTGGAAACTCCTAAATCACCAGGTAAGCTCTGTCAGATAAACCACTGATTGATCTCCTACCTTCACCAGTCCCTGCAGAGGCGGATTCCTGCTCCTGTACCTCCCTCTCTGTCTGAGTCTCGGCATTCTGCAGCTGAGGCGCCAAGGTCTGGGTACCCTGTGATGTCACAGAGGTGGGGGGATTTCGGGGTTGTAGGCCTATGGCATTCATCAGGCCCATGTCCCTGTCTGTCCTCCATGTAGCTCTGCTGGTTCTGTAAAGAGAGAAAAACAAGTAAGACCAGGATCACTGGAGGCAACATGGCCAAGCAAGACTGAAACATGAACATGAGGCTCTTCTTGCCTCCACTCCAACCAGGCATCTGCTTGCCACTAAGAGGATGGTCATAAAAGGAATTGTGACCTGCACTTATTTACACATGCTGGTCTCTTGAGTTTTTAGACAACGGAGTCTTAGAGTCCACTCACCCTTCCACAGAAGCAGCTTGTCTTACAGGCACAGAGAGATATCCCTGCAGCATCATTAAGCCTGCAGAACAACTGTCTTGGAGTCACTGCGTTGAGAAGGCAGCACAACATGCAGTGCAGAAGCACAAATACACACAAAACCTTCTGCACAGCTGGGCAGTTTTAACTCCCATGGATGTAGCCTGTATCCCTTCCCTCCTCTGGACTTCCTAGTTTGTCAGCGTCACACATGAATGCACTCCAGCAGGCATTTCTGCCCATTCCAGTCAGACAAGACAAATCCTGTGTTCTCAAAAGCAAACAACAGGAACCACCTCAAGGCTCATCAGCTTCTCAGACTCGAACAGCTGAAGTATGCAATGCTACAGCTGAATCTTGACAATGCCACGATGCTCTTTTCTAAACTGACCTCTAAGTGCTGGGAATGGTAAAGATACTCAAGGAAAGACTGCCTCATTCACAACTTTTTTTTAATAAGGCTTTGAAATCTGCTACACTGTTTTTGCTGTCTCCTTGAGCTAATTCATTCTGGACCAGTATTTCTGCCTTCAAGCTGCCATTATACCAAACTGAGTATGTACTGTCAAAAACTTAAGTAGCGGCAATATGCAGTCATACAGCAGAGTGAAGAATCTCTACTGCTTATTTTTCACCCACAATCAGACCAAGGCTGTAGGACAGCCCAGACATTCGCCCTGTAAACAAGCTCACAACTTCCTTGGTATGCTGAAGCTCACAACTCAAACACAACTATCACCATCTTGCTGAGAACAGCTGGCTTACGGAGAAATACTCATCACTATGGCAAGAAGCAATGGACTGCAGCATCACCCTCGTGTTTAGAACAACAGCCTGTACATCACTGGACAGACTGAAACAGCCAACGGGGACATCAAGGGATCCAGCTTTATTTTTAGACTTTATTACTGAGAAACAACTGTCCCATGACAAGCAATTAAAAAGATGAACATCAATCCCCAGGTCAGCACCATATATTTGCCCTTTTCTCTGCAAACTCCCCTGTTTTTCAGTTACCCTCCAAAGGTCATTTGCTTTACACGGTGTTTTTGATGCATCAAGCCCCACATGTTCCTCCCATAGCTGTTACTGGGGCCCTGAATGACACATGTACTTTACTAGCACTGGCACTTTTGGGCACTGAACGTCACTTGCTGGAAGAAGGTCAGGTGACCCAACCAGGCAATGTCCAAGGGGGCAAAAATTGCATACTTCAAGCTGCCAGTGGTAAGGGAACAAAGAAGTGATGCTGTCAGATCTAACAAAAACAGCAGAAAGGGTCAGGTCTCTCTAACCCAACACCCAGGAGACTCACCCGGGCCGCTCAGTACTCCTGCTGCTGGAATGCACAGTGAAGACATTCTCATTCAGCTGGTCCCAGTGGTACTCAACTCCAGAGTTTAAGGCCCTTAAAATGCCAAAGAAGGAAAAAATATTAGCATGACAGGACACTGTTCAAGTCAGCACACATTACATCCCCACAACATGAAGAATAATGTTGATTCCTGTCCTACAGAAACTGCAGCTCTAGCTCAGTCCACATTTTCATTAAAAGGGCTCATCACCATAAACCACCTTGCAAACATAGAGTGCTGTATTACCAGATTACTCTGGAATATTCCATTCATTTCAATTCAGTATTAGCACCAAGACACAGCAACAGGAGCAGAGAGATTTTCAGGAAATGAAGACATACAACTGTATGTATAAAATCAGGTTACCCTAACTCCAAGTAACTAAACAAAGAATTGGAATGGAAAGGCCAATTCTCCCTGTGGTGTCTGCAGGCACTTCCTGCACTAGGTAATGGTCAGTAAGACACTGCTCTTATTCAACATTCAGTTTCTTTGCAAATGATTCTTATTCTACCTGTAAATAATCTTTATACATCCCTGTCACTGACAGTCACTGTGGAGCGAGGACAGATGTAGAGGATATTTTAACAAGTTTCCACAGAAGAGCTTGTACTGCATCAACAGCATGTGTGTCTGAAAAGTCCAAACTTGAATTTTACATCTAATGCTACTAAGTATAATTGAACAGCCAATGCTCTGGAAACCTCTCACACAGCATTTCCCCAAAAGGTACACCAAGTCAGGGCTTACTGCTCACAGGAACAGACAAGGTTATCAACCATTGCTGAAGACCATTGCTGAAGACAACACGCAACCACAGAAACGAAACCACCATAATGCTGCAAGTGCACATCCCACCAAGAAGAGGGTGAGAGGGAATCCAGCTTACTCTGTACCATACAGAAATGTCACAGGAGGGGCATTCACTATGCAGTCCAAGGCAGCATAGAGATCTTCCACCTACTACTGTGTTCCACTTTCAGAAGCACTCTGGGCTGCATTACCATGGAAGGCACTTCCTGGAGTGTTTTGCCACACCATACTGACAGCTCGTATGAGCTGGCCTGGGAGTTTTGAAATGGTGCTGTGTACCACCACATGGTTGCTGGACTATACACACCTGATGGTGCTGGGTGCAGAGTTAGCAGTGCTGTGCAGTGGTCACAGCAAGGCAAGTGCGAGGAAAAAAACCCAAACCAACAAAATAAGACCCGTTCAGACACAAGGGAACTGTGTCTGAAAAGCTGGACTTCAATCACCCTGCAGGCCATCTCAGAACTAGGGGTAGTCCCATAATCTGAAGGAAGGATTCACGGCAGATAGCTGGTTATGGCTCAGGCACAAACGAGATGTTTTATGAACATATAAAAACTGTTGTCCCTGTAAAGAGATGCCTCAGCAGAATTGGAAAGAACCCCAGCTTAGAGGATGCTGCACGTCAGACATGCTGCAATGGGAAAGCAGTGTGTACTGGAGGCCTGGGGCTAGGCTGCCAGGATGACAGCACCCGAGGTTAGGTTGACAAAATCACACATGGAGGCTACAAGAAATAACCAGCCATTGCTGTTTTATTTTTTGCGCTAAGCTAGTCCTGTGCTGCATTATACCCCATGAGAGCAGCTGCCAGTGAGATGCCAATTTACAAAGGTTTCTGAGTTTACTGACAGATGGTAACTTGTCACTAAAACTGTGCCAGTCCCTCTGGCTGCTCCATCCCCTGCCTAATATACTGGCTGAGGCTTAGCAGTCACACTTTGCTGTCTGTGAAGCAGCACAGTCCCTAGGCAAGAGAGACTTTCTGACCCCGTAGTCAAAATTTCCATAAAAAGTCTAGTGTGCTTGGTATCTACAGCTATTACACAACAGAGCTAAGCTGACCCGTGCTCTTCTCCCTCTTCTTCCACACATCTTCATGCTTCCCAAAGAACAGGCATGGTCCCCCACAGATACATACATGATTGGTATTCCTTGCCAAAGTGTGCCTTGTCTTTGCCAGCTTGCCAGCTCTCAAGGCAAGAAACCAGAAGACCACAAAGCTTCCCCCAGGCCAAGATGGGAGCTGACAATACCATATTTCCTCTCTTCCCCCAAACACTGTGTTCCTGTAATACACAGAAAGTCTAGCTCCTGCACACACACTTCTTTGAGTGGATCAATTTCACTTCTACAAAAGCATCATGGTACCAAGCTGACACGCAGTACACCAGATGAAAAGCTCCTGACCATGCTCCTACCTATTCTGCAGAGTCTCACTGCTGTACAGTTGGGTTGTTAGAGTGGATAGCACAGTCCACTCTAACTCCATGCTGTCAGTTTGCACATGGTGAAATCAACAGGCATTCAATTTAATGCATAACTTTTCATACTGGTTTTAAACACTGCCATTTATCAACTGAGCTTTGCTGCCAGGGTCCTATTAGCTATTCCTTTACTGCCAAAGAATCAAGGGCTTTGTTTTCCTTCCCTAGAAGGAGGACCTGTAGCAGATGATGCCACTGCTCTGGCTGCTGACTCTGGGATCACCGATAAACAGGCTTAAGCCAAGGTCACTACGCTTGGCCACAATGGGAGTTCAACATTCTCAGCATCACTTTAACCTGGCTTTTTAGTTTGGTGTGTGTCTCCCTGCTGGGCAAAAGAAGTGGCTCAGAATAAACAGCTGGCACTCCCTGCAGCAGCAAGCATCTTCACAGCTACCATTCAGCAGTCTCTTCCTTTGGCCAGTTACACAACTTATCCTTCCCCAACTCTACCTCTTGCAAAAGCCATAAGGCCCTCAGCACCATCTCTGTCCTCTTTTGTATGCATTTGTATCTCTGTCTCTGAGTGGAATCCACACTGGTCTCTTCACAGCCCTAAGATCAGTATCAAGATTGCTCCTGATTAGGTTTTCCAGCCTTTAGATGACTGATTGAGCCTATAGGAGAGATGTTTCAGACTGCATCAAGATACAGTGAGGAGAGCATACACCTTAATTTAACAGAGGCCACTGGTTGGGCACTAACTTTTATATGAAGATCATAATGTCTCATCTTAATGAATAAAAATTTCATCAAAGAAATACTGCTATTGTGAGGGCTAAATGCCAGTTTTAACACCATGCTTGCATTAGAAACTTGATCACATAATCACACCTTAAACCAACTTCAGTACACAACAAGATGTGTGCGACAACCACAATTACCTTGGTTTAAATCAGATTTTCAATTAAGCTTAAGACTTGCTCTGGTTTAGCCACATCTATTTAAAATAGTGCAATCTCCCTTTTCAGAAAGCCTAAAGGTTTTTCAGCTCCCATTGCAAAATACTGCTTGAATTTTGTAAATGAGCAGCCTTTCACAGTACGTTTCCCAGGAGATCTGCAAATCAAGGCCTGACGATTCATTCCAAAGAAGCAGAGCTTACACTGGAGAAATGAATATTTTTCAGGTAATGTAAGCATTTAACTTTTGCTTCATCAAACTCTAGACATAGAAATGCTAGAAGCACTTTACATTTTTCAAGGCACAAGGTAGAAGCTCTATGTAGCGTGGAGCCACTTGGATGTGGATGCAGTAAAAAGGACATTTGTTGCCCAGGGCTTTAGGTTGAAAAATTGCAATTCTCCGCACTGTGTCAGTCATGGACAGTGAAGTCCACTTAGTCAAGTTCTTACTTTCTTCCCTTTTATGGCTGTCACTAAGCTCTCTAAGCCCTCCCTGGAAATTTCCATTAGCTTTGTTACATGCAGAGCTGCTCACAGCCTGGATTTCCCAGCAGGGATCTGTTCTAAGATGGACTTTTCCTTCACGCTTGTGTCCAGCTCACATTATTAATGAGCTTGGAGAGGATGAAGGGCACAGACTTGCAGGCTTTGCTGAAAGTCAAATAAGGTTTCAGAGTGGAGCCTGTTAAGTACCAAGAGCCAACAGCTTAGCAAGTCTCTCTCTCTCTGTATGGAGGTATTACCTACACAGCTCAGTTATGTCTCCAGGAAGAAACTAGGACCATGTACCAGGAATTAATGACAACATTATTAACAAATGACAAGACAGCTGAAACACAGTTAATGCATTTGCTTAACCAGTATTTGAAGGGTAAATTGACAAAGCACAGGTCAGCAGAAACAGACTCGGACATCTGGGTAAACCCCCCACCTGGCATATCCAAAACTGGGAGGTGAAGAAGAGGAGGAATTAGGATGAAAATTCCTCAACTCTACCATAACAATACAGCTCAGGAGCATGACAGCAAGACAAAACAACCCATAATTTGCAAGTGGTGTATGCATGTCCAGGAAGGCATAAATAGCACTTACTACCTTTTCACTTATATCATCAGGGGATGATTTAAGTGAAATCTGAAGAAGACAGCAGTAATGAGCAAATGCACTGCTCTCCTCCTTCAAATCCTGCCACATGGAAAGGCCCAACAGCAGCCCACTTGTTTGCTATAGTACCGAATTAAATTTTGATGACAACATTGCTGCCTGCAATCTCATCTAAAAATATCAGCACAACCTCATTATCAGAATGAAGACTGTGGCAAGCCCAACACACAAAGGAAGCTGCACAGTGATGCCATGCAACCACCTGATTTTCATACTGCCAAGTTTGCTTTCTCCACAAAAGAAAATACTCCTTAAAGCTGATTTCTCAAATATACTGTCCATTCAAGATCACTAAATGCAAGCATACAAAACCAGATTAGTTAACAAAGGATTTGAATTTCCCAAGACATGCTTTCTTCCCTTTGTGTAAACTTGTCATTCTTAAGCCATTCAAACTGCATCATGGAAATAGAGTGAGCTACAAGAGAGCAAGGTGACACTATGCTAAGGAACAGGAATCTATTGTCCTGGTTCGGGAAGGAAGAAGCAGCACACAGTATCTCATGCAGTGCAATGCAATGCTGGCCAGATTCCAGATGCATCCTTGTCAGCAGCTCATTATCTCTTCTGCCAGCATGGTGATGATCAGCACAGCAAGCCCATCCCTAGCTCCCATGATTAGCTAGGAAACGTTATTGTTAGTACAAGGCGAAGTTTGGCACTCACAGCAGCTGCCTGGATAGGAAAACAATAATTTCTAACACCCTACTTCATAAATATTTAGCTTTCTGTGCAGGCGATGAACCACGTGCAGAGACAAATCCCAGTGAAAACTGGCTGCTGTGCAAACTGTATGGAACTAGCAAACAGGATTTCTGGAGTAATTCTGCAGGGCAGTAACTCCCTTTGACCAAGAAGAAGTGGCAGCTTCACTGGCGCCATCCTATGCGTAACTAGCCAGGGGAAGGGCACAAGATCGAGTATAGGAATTCAAGGAACACAACATCTGCAGTTTATGATCGACAACCACAGATATTTAAATGACATATGACATCATCCTGCTCATCACATTGAGATGAATGATGCATCTAAGAGCAGCCTCATTTTTACTCCTCACACTGATACAACCCACTGATTTTCCAGAATCCTGCAAGTTTTGCCTGTGTGAAAACCAGCAACCATACAGAAACATACCCTGACACCTACTTGAATTGCCCAAGGTGCTGCAGAAGCAGGACAGCAAGCAGCTTGGTGCAGCTGGTAGCTGTGTGCCTGCTTCAGGGAAAGTGCCAACTCAGCTTGGAACACTTAGCAGGAAAACTGGTCCTGCTCATTTGATTGTGCTAGGTTAAATACTAGGGTTTTTGAAGATGCTGTATTCAAACTCACACCATTTATATGAGGTCAGCCTTATAAAGCTGGTGGCACCAGTAGCTAATTCAGCAGCTCTTCTGTCTCAACCATGTAAACACATACAGGTTTGTTCTGTCTACCAGTGGACACCTAAGGCTGGATCCAGTTCACGATCTTGTGGCCAGTGGATAAGATTTAGATAGAAGGCACACCCCTAACAGCCATCTTCCCTGAGCAAAATTTTGGTATCTCAGCTAAGGAAGAGAGTCATCAGTCAGCTAAGCTGGTAGATACTTCAGAGGGAAAGAAGAGGGAGTGAAAGAAAACAGATTAATACAATAAGAACCCAAACAGAACAGTTTCTTCTATCCACAGGACCACTATAGCTAAAAACTAAGCGACTTCCAGGAGTCAGCATTTGCAACCTACCTACCGATTGCATGTAGAAGATAAGCAGACTCACAAAATAATTTGAAATGGATGACACACCACCAGAAAGCATTAAGATGAATTTTGTCTTATATTCCATGGGAGAGGTCTTCAATTAAGAATCAATCTTCTGACACATTCAACAGGAGTTACAAATGGAAATTAAGCACCAGGACAGTAACAGAGCAGAAAGAAAAGAGTTTAGTATGAAAGTGTGGATGTTGGATTATCTTGGGACTCAAGTAAAAATACTGAGGTTGAGAGTGCTGCCCTTAAGGAATGCAAGGCTGCATAGAAAAACCTGAGTTGAGAATAAGGACAAGGAAAGTCCCTCTCAGACAGCCTTCATTCTTTTGCCAAAACAGTTTTGCCAGAACAGTTTTTAAAGCGATTTTCTCAGAAATTTTTTACACTACTGTCGTGTAAACGCACTGTGTTTACACACAGCGTGACATAGGAAGTTGTAACTTGTATCATGTTTATGAGAAAAAGAGCACAGCACCCAGGCCAAATAGTCTGGAATAAACAAGGCAGAATAAGAACAAATAAGAATTTCCTGAATTTTCACTGATTTTCTTCTCACTAAATCTTGCCAGTATGCCATGGTATCCTTTGCTATCTGGCTCCAACCACACCAAGTACCAGGTAGAGGCATTTCTGGAAAGTAAATAACAGATTCCAGAACACACAGATTAAAGGTCTTCAAACAAGCACAGTTCACCTTGATATTATCATACATGCCGCTCTAAAGATGGATAACTTGCTTAAGTCCTCTAAAAACCTAAAAGCCTGTTAATTGCTTAAAGTGATTACAGGCAGACTATACTCCAAATAAGCTTTAAACCCTCAGAGTATCTTAGGCTGTTTATGATCTATCAGCACTTCCAGTGGCTTAGACAATTTAGGATGTTAGGAGTCTGAGGGAGTGCAAATTGTTTACGCCTTCTAAGGCCTTAAAACATCTTAAACTGCTACAACTGTTCAGAGCCAAAGTCACTCTTTAGTCATATTTGAACTTTCATTACTGTTTCAGCAGAAACTAACATTGATGCAGTAGGCTTGTTTTGTAGCAAGCTAATGAGGAAAATACATCTAGAACGGGAGAAAGCAATGTCAAAATAAATGTTTAAAATTAGCAAGCATAGCAAATGCTTATTTTTAATAGAACTTTGGAATGTACACACATAAAGCTGCCAAGCTCTAGAACCAACATCTTAGTTTGGTCAAATCTCAATAAGATCCACAGGGCAAGCCAAGTTTTATATTTTTAATCTTCAGCACCTTTGAAATTATCCAACTAAAAAGTATTCTGTTTAGCATACAGGGGAAATTGCCTCCAAAAAGAAAGGAAAAAAAGAAAAAAATCATCAAGAACCCCAAATTGCAATTATTACTTCAGTTATTCAGTTTGTACACATGAAATTAAGACCATTTGCAGAAGGATTTAAAACAGGGAAAGAAAATTAAAAAAAAATTTGGTTGTTTTATTTGCTAGCTGGATTCATTAGCAGAATCCTGCTGGAAAAAACAGGCATAAGGGACACCAAATAAAACTCCACAAATAATACGGATTAAAGACCGGAAAATTGAAGAAAATCTTATTGGAAATCCAAAGAAGTAAACAAGTGAACAAGGAAGGTCTAGTATAGATCTGTAGGGAAAAGAAAGGTTATAATACAGCCAGAGAACTCGTGCTGCAAGAGAGGAAAAAGACATTCTAAAAATAAACATGAGGAAAATGGTATTAGAATAAAAAAAGGTCTATTCGTTTGTGAGGCTAACGACAAAAATCAATGATGTTTCAAAGTGGACAAGATATTGAACTCTCCTCTCTGTAGTTTCCACTTCTAAAATATCCAAGGGTACTTAAGTAATTAGGGAGTAAGAAATATGGCAGACATAGCAGCTAGTTGCACTAATTTGAAAATTTTTTTTAAAAGTTAACTTTTTTGAGTCATTCACACCTGTTTTTTAATACGTTACAAAAAAAAGAGGAAATGACAAAAGGGCAAAAAAGTCAACTTAGCAGCATTCTTCAAAAAGAAAGCCATACTTAAAACTGACTATTATTGTCTTCTAAGTGTAACTTTTATCCTTAAAGAGAGTAATATAACAAATAGAAAAAAGAAGATATATTGAAACAATGAAAGAGTGAGCCACATGCAGTAGGCAGTTAGTAAAATAATTGCTTGCATGAAATGTAACTGCTTTTGAAGGCAGAATTAGAAAAAAGTACAGGAAGAAAAGGTGGCAGGTGTGATCTGAATAGATGTAAGTGAAGCATTTGGTAACTGTTTTTACAGCACGTGGCTGTGCTTTTACAAAGAGTGCTACTGAAACTGAGAACTAGTTAGGACCTGCAGATGACCAATGATGCAGTACACAAACTGGTAAATACCAGGCTACAGTTTCTTTACACAGAGCTCTGTACCAAGTTCCCTTTCTCCTGGTGGAAAATAAATGTAACTAAGTAGTCAGTGCTACAGTATATCTTGAAGAATTGGGTGAGGGAAATGAACTTACTAATAACTGAAGACTTAAAGCAGCTTTCAAAATTTTATTCAGGAATCACAGACACATTAAGTGGAATTTTATGAGGGTAACTTTCAGTTAATGCCATCAGTCATCCTGGATATCCCATTCACATACAAAAGGGAAAAAGAATAAAAAATGGTATCAGAATGGAAATACTGTTTCAAGGCTCCACATTAGCACTCTACTTCTGCAACTGCAATGACCAAGTCTCTTGGCACTGAGGTTACCTAGGCTTCCCTGCAGAATTTGGAAATAATTCATTTAGTTTTTTTCTTAAATGCATGAATAACAAAATCCAAACGTATGCTTGCAGGATGCACCTATACTGCAAAACTGGCCATCTTTCCTCCTTTTCAGTCCTTTTGTCAATCAAAAGCATCTTTTATCCTCATTTAGACAATTCAGTGTATCGTGTGGTTAACAGGCAGAAGAAGTCCAGGACACGCATTCATTTCCTTGTTAAAGACGCCGTGCAGACGCTGCCTTTCAAAAGGCCATTTGCTGGGAGGACTCAGACATAAATAGTATCTCCAGCTACCCCAGTTAACAGTTGTCAGAACATGTCCTATGCAGGGTTGCTAGCATCCCTTGGTTACACGTGAAGGAAGACAGCTCCTCCTCCTGTCTCCTTGTTTACTCCATCCTCCAGAAGCTATTCTTAAGAGGCAAAGGATGTAGCTTATGCTGCTGGGGGCATCATGGCTGGAGGCTGCAGAGCCTGAGGAACAGAGCCAGCCAGCAGCGAGACATGACAGGCAGCTGCATAGATTACCATCTCTTTACCAACACTGATAACTAGATGTAGACACACTGTCCCCATCAGTAGATGGGAGGATATGCTATTCTCAGAGAAAAAAAAAAGATTGGCACAGCCAGATAAATACAGTGATCGCTTGCAAAGCATAGGAATTTATCATAAAGAGAATTTTCCTGGAATATATTCATGTTAGAGACAGATTTCACCCCAAAGAATTAAAATATGCACACTGAATAGCACTGAATCAGTTTAAGACTCTCCACACCTACTTCCCAATGAGAGAAATCTAAGGAATGCTGCCTCTGAACAGATGCATTTTCAGGGGTATATTAATTCCATTACCAGAGACTCTGACTGCTGAAGAAATACTTCCTCTCTTGTGGATGCCTGCATTAAAAAGCTAGCCTTAGACAAGGTGCTTCAAGAGCTTGAAGTTTTCTCAGAACAATGAGGTTTCTGGAATAGTATTTGCAAAAGCACGTGAGCACTGAGCCCTTCCAGAACCTGCTCCTGAGCACAGGGGAGAGGACACTCAAGATGAAACAACAAACAATTGATATTTGGATCAATTTGGATCACGGCCTTTCTCCCACTGCAGTCCTCCACAAGCAAAGACGGCAAAGGGCAGCATGCAGTCTGTTCCTCAGCACTTTTGGTCTCACCTGTTTATGTTTCGCAAGACAGTTCATGTTTGAGATGCCCCACCAGGGACGTTTCTGAAGGGGAAAGCTCTTGTTGGGATGTGACAGGATAGGAAAGGTTATAAGCATTAAGAATCAAATTCCTTTTTAATTCACTAGAGGTGTTTCTACCATATGAGACAGACACCGAGGATTTCATTCCATGATGCAAACGCAAAAATTCAGAAACTGAATCAAACCTTGAGGTATGCAGAGTCAAGAAAGATGTACAAAACTGTACTGAAGATTATTATTGGTCACAGTTACAAAGGATGTCAGGTAGAATGTAGCAAGGGAAAAACATTCTTGGGGAGGCTAAAAAAGCACCAGCAGCCATACAGAAAAGTCAATGTGCAGCAGGACAACAGAGGAGTGGGGGGAATTCACACTGCTCTGTATCACTTCCTGTGATAGACCTCCAGGCCACAGCTGAGTAGTACATAGTAGTTTACTTCACTTCCTAAATGGAGCACACTACCTCACGTGGTATGCCTAAGGGGATTCCTGTTTATATCTGACATGGCTCTTCCACTGAATATCACTGTTATCAATTTAGTGTCTTGATTTAGCTCAGTGGTGCCCACCCTTGAAAACACAGCAGCCTCAGAGCCTTTTAATACCACACTTTCAGACTGAACACAAATTCATCTTAAATCCAAAAAGCACAGATTACCACTTGTTGATCTGAAGCCATGTGCAAGCAAGCAGCAGACTCATGATCTAATGGGTATGCAAGTCTACCAGTTTGCAACCTTGACAAGAGTGAACTACAAGACCCTCGGAAAAGAAAAATGGTGTCACAACCTCATAAAGACTGCAACCTGTTTCCAAGCCACATGTGAGCCAACACTCTCTTATCAGCAGGATTTGCCTGTGAACCATAGACCTGACTCCTCTTGCTCCAGCTCCAAGATCAGACTTGTGAAAAGTAAATAGTTTTTCTTGTCGGTCACTTGCAGAGGAAGTTATTTCTAAAAGCTGGGTTCCTGTCACACAGGAATCCAATCCCCTGGGTTCTTTCACACAAACCATTCCTCAAAGACTTAAATTCAGAGGGTAACGTACACAAAGTTTTTAACAGGTCATACAGACCTGCTCTCACCTCCCTAGAGCACAACAGCTCTGACAGTCAACCTGTCAACACCTGTTAAGATGGGAACCTTGGGTTTAAAATACCAAAACCTGCCCATGGCTCAGCAGTTCAGTCTCACCCTCAGTCACAAGTATTCAAGTCATACACTTGTCTCTGCAAGCTGAGCTGCATTTCCAAACAGCTGAGTCTTTTGCATCCACCCAACAAACGTACAATTTATTGCAGAAATCACCTGGTTGCCACCTTCCTCTAATTTGGAGTCACAACCTAGTCATAGTCAATTTGTGCCTCTTTGCTCTCTAATAAAAACATATATATATATATATATATATATTTATTTATGTATCTAGTTCCAAACTGCTAGCCCCATTATCCCAGTACTGAAGCAGCCAGGTGGCAATATGCTCACCTGGATGACAGCTGAAATATTTTCATTTATATAGGTGTCAGAATAGTCAGGCATGGATTCACCAAAGGGAAATAATGCTTAGCCAACCTGATTGCCCTCCACAATGGGAATACTGGTTAGACAGATGAAGGAAGAGAAGTGAATGGATGTTGTCTACCTTGACTTGAGCAAGCCTTGTAACACTGTCTCCCATGATATCCTCATAGGCAAATGGGACCTGCAGGATGGATGTGAGGATGGAGTAGTGGATTGAGGCGCCTGAATGACAGGTCTCAGAGGGTCATGATCAGTAGCATGGAGTACAGTTGGAAGCCTGTAACTAGTGGTGTCCCCTAAGGGTTAATAGCAAGCCCAGTACTGTCTAGTTTATTCATCAATGATTTGGATGAAGGGGCAGATGCCTCTGCAGCAAGTTCAATGATGACACAAAGCTGGAATGGCTGATATCCCTGAGTGCTGGGCTGCAACTCAGAGGGACCTTGACAGGAAAGAGAGATGGGCAGAGAAGAACTGACTGAAATTCAAAAAAGGCATGTGCAGGTCCTGAGCCTGAGAACCTGCACCAGCACAGGATGAGGGCTGATCTGCTGGAACGCAGCTCTGTGGAGAACTCATGGGGGTCCTGGTGGACAAACTGTCCATGAGCCAGCAGTGCCCTTGTGGCCAAGAAGGC